>APFE030427008.1:0-79482 GCA_000404065.3 Pinus taeda | reverse complement strand
TTTCATGCATTTAGAAAGGGTCATAAAATTTTGTATAAGACTTAACAGACTGAAGTTTGCACTACTGTGCTTCAGCCTTTATTCTTTTATGAAACTCGACCACCTGCTTTTACTTTAACGGAGAAGTTTCTTGATTCAATTGTGCATTATTGTCGTTGATGCAAAGATTGTTATGTGTTGAAATAGAAGTCATACATAGAGATTCATATCGGGAGTGGCTTGCAAATCAAATGGTATTTTTATCCTTTGTTTGAATTCATTCTGTGTATTTGATTTCGCTGTGTAATTATTTTCTGCTATCATTAGCTGTATGCATGCGTAACAACAGGAAATCTTGTTCATACCACTATTGGATGTTCATATGATATGCCTTATTTTTCAATCATGTATACATTAATGGTATGAACCTTTAAAGTTTAGTAGTATTGCTTTAATCACTGTATTTAACTATTTAGGTACAGTAATCTTAAATGATTTAATATCTGTGTTTTGAGAATGCGGTTATCTATATAATTGTATTTTTGGGATATAGAACATCAAAAGCTACGCTTTAGAAGTTCAATTAGATTCCCGGGATAGTTTTATTTACTTACATTTCTGTCAATAGTTTTAGTCATTCACCTATCGCTACTGTTATTCCCAAAGTATTCATTCATCCCATTTATCTATTGCTGGGAAACTGGTCCCATTATCCCCAGTCGGAGCCACTACACCAAACGGAAAAGGAGCTGCACTAAGGTCCAGACCGGGTGGTTTCCCCCAATGTCGATGCAACGATTTTCGAGGCATCAACAGGGCTTAAAAATATCAATAGTGGGCTTCTATGGGGCATAATAGTAAAAATATGGGGACTACATGGGTACAACAATATAATAAGGGGGTTGTACTAAGAACAATAAGCAGTTACACTAGTAGTATAGGGGCCTAACATGCCCCTCTTCTTCAAAAAGTGTTGTCCTCAATGCTTGAGTAGTTTTTGATTCTTCTGTATAAAAATTTTGTCCTCCCATGTGGAATCTTCAGCAGGTAAGTTCTTCCACTTGATGAGATACTCTGAAATTGATCAATTTCCTAGCTATCGAGTTCTTGTTTGTATGACTGCTCCAAGTTCCAATATGATTTTTCCTTCCTCTTCAAGTTCTGGAAATATTGTTTGAATTGGAATATTCTGCAACTTTTGATGAGTGTCCACACTTCCTTGTCCTTCTTCCATTCATCCCTTGCTTTTTTAATCCAATTTGGTTGGATAATAGAAATAACACAAAAGATGCTTCCACATCCTCATGCTTTCTTGAGAGTGCATCTGTAACAAAAAATTTCTTCCCTTTTTTGTTGATGATCTTAAAGTCATAACCCAACATATTTGTGACCCATTTTTTATGTTCTTCTAATGATAATATTTGTTCTAAAATGTATTTAAGACTATCATGATCCATTTTTACCTTGAAGTGTCTTCCCATTGGGTAAGGTCGCCATTTCTTAAGTGCATGTAGTATTGCCAACATTTCCTTCTCATAAATAGCTTTCTTGAGATGTAACCGTAAAAATACCATCACCTACATCAAAACATTTTCCATTGCGATGTTGATCTACCTGTTTTTTCATTCGATTCAGCACCAAAGTGGCGTTATCCTTTAAAAGTTGAAGAACTTGTTGTTGATGCTTGATGTGATCTTTCACTACTTGAACCTTTTTCTTCTTGATATTTCCTTCTATCTTTAGAGTTTGAAGAGTGGTAATTTCTTCCAATGTTTTACAGGATATGGTTAGATTCATTTCTTGATGCTCAATGTGATCTTTCACTTCTTGAACATTTTTCTTCTTGACATATCCTTCTATATTGATAGTTTGAGGAGTAGTAATTCCAACCAATGCATTTCGAGATATGGTTGGATTCATTTCTTCTTTCTCGATGTGATCTTTCACTTCTTGAACCTTTTTCTTCTTCATATGTCCTCCTATCTTGAGAGTTTGAGTGGTAATTCTTGCCAATGCTTTACAAGATATGGTCAGATTCACTTCTTCTTTCTCTGGGGTTGGGTCCTAGTGTATATTATCTTCTTTTGATGTTTCTTGATGCTTTTCTTCCTTCTCTTCATACTCTATGTAAAATAATTTCTTCTCAACATACTTATGACATTTAGTGCATTTTCTATCACAATTGTAACAAAGCTCTTTTTCTCTTTTTTCTTCCAATTGTTGTGGTGTAAGCCTTGTAGGTTGTGGAAGGCTAGGAGAAGAAACACTTCCATAATTATAGTCATGAGTGGTGGGATTCCTTGTTTTCATGATTTCGCTTTCAATTTTTCTTGCCAACTCAAATGCCCCCTCCAATGGATCAGGTTCCCAAAAACGAACCTCATGTTGAACGTTCCTTTAAAGTCCCCATGAAGACATCAACCCTTTGCTTCTATGGAATATAATATACCCTTCTATTCAATTTTCGGAAGTCTTCAATGTGCTCTTGCATTGAAACCTTCTGTTTGAGATTTATCAATTGGCTAAAGAAGGAGTTTCTCTTTGTATCCTCATAATGTGCTATCATTTCCTCCATGAAAATTGGCCAAGTGACAAGTGGTTTACGAGAACAAAGCCCTTTATACCATAAAAATTGATTCTATTCTAAATAATTAGATGCAATACATACGTTTTGTAACAATGGTACACCATGTAGATCAAAATATTTCTCCATCTGTAGTATC
This sequence comes from Pinus taeda, assembly GCA_000404065.3. Lineage (NCBI taxonomy): Eukaryota > Viridiplantae > Streptophyta > Pinopsida > Pinales > Pinaceae > Pinus > Pinus taeda. Next base: position 76,780 of record APFE030427008.1, on the reverse strand, counting down.
CAATTTACTGGATCCTTGCCATCAAACTTCCTCATCTTGCTTTTTCTTTAATTTAGGATCTCGATCTTGAAATGATTGTAACTCTGTAATTTCAAATCTTCCAGTTTTGAAATAGTGATCTACAACAGTCCTTTGCATCCTCTTTCTAGTGCCACCAGTCTAATCCAAATCAAATTCTCCAAGGAAGAGTTATGCCAAATCTCCCTGGTGACCTGATTATAAACTAGTTCAGTAGAGAGAACTTGTATGACATGACACATGTCACTGTTTCAACCTTTAGATTTGAAAAATGTACCAAAAAAACTACATTCCATCCTCTTTCTGTAGCTTCTTACGAAATTTCAATTCGATGCTCAAAGAGAAAGTTATGATGATTTTCCCTAGCTCACCAGTTTAGAATGTAATTTGAGGGTCTACGAAAGCCCTAACTTCCTCAAACTATATCTCTAAAAATATAGTGAGACACGATCTGAAATTTGGAGCCAAGGTTTAGACCGTTTTTGTCTCAAATGGGTTTTTTCTTAGCTTCTGAAACTTTGCATCGAAATAGTTATAGCGAAAATCCCACAATGACGTGTTTGGAGCAGCAAAACCCTAGAATCCACAGCTCTGATACCAAATGTTATAAAACCGACTCACAAAAAGATAGAAATGATAGATCAACGCCTTAGAATTCAGTCTCTTTGAGGGGAAAACTTCCTTTACATTACATAAATAAACAATTCTTGGATGATACAAATGAAAATACCTCCTTTCTATATATGGAAGTCTAAGGGGTCATAATATAATCAGAGTTGACATAACAATAATAATGTAAGGGCATAATAATAACAATAGTGGGCTTCTATGGGGCACAATGGTAGAAATATGGGGACTACATGGGTACAACAATATAATAAGGGGGTTGTACTAATAAGAATAAGGGGTTACACTACCAGTATAGGGGCCTAACACACCCCTTCTACTTTTTGCATCAAAGTCCACTACAACTTCTATTCTAGGTACATCTTCCATTGTTCGGAAGAACCTTCATTCAAGGAAGCCACGACTTGCCAAATCTCTCAGGATGTAACTTTTCCCTACAAGTGTGAGATCACATGATCTCAAATTCCATCAAGATTGAGCTTCTCTGCCTTCCCCTACTTGGCCTTGTACTTCATCCTTTGATTGTTGTCAGCAAGAACAACCACAATACTCTTGACATAGGCCTCGAGATCATATTCTTTTAGAACAACTAAAATTTTGGTCTTCCATGACATAGCTTGAAGCACCTTCCAATCCATCCTAATCTTTGAGCCGATGTGATGCCATCTCACCCAATTGTCGAATTGACTCCTCTAGTCGCCGCTTAGCATTGCTCAGCCACTTAGTAAGTGATTCAAACTTTATGGCAGAAAATTCTATGAGGAGAAAATTCCCCTTCTACATGTCTTCATTCTTTTCCAGCATATTTCTACCCCAACAGAAATTATGCTCTTGAATCATTACGTTGAGGCTCCATGTCACTCCCTCTACCTTTGCAAACTCATAAACTAGAAATTGTACCTGTCTGTCATCTCACACAAAGAGAGATTTCCTTGGATCTGCTTCCTACTAAGGACCACGCATTCCATTCAAGGGGATTCGAATTTCTGCCAATTGTAGCTTTCAGGGTCATTGCTTAGCACTGAATCTTCTCTTCTTGTTTCAAAATCAATCCTCTGATACCATGTGAAAACTCCTAGACTCTGAAGGAACCCCTCCTGCAGAAAATCTGAATCTTCTTCCCCTACTTTATTTTTAACTTAACTAAGTTATTATTCTAAATACTAAATAAAATTACATCTACAGCCTACACTAATTAAATATTTGAACTCATGAAATAGAAAACAGAGAAAAGAATAAGATATATAAAACACACTTATTTTTTCACACAATAGTCCTTGGAAAAACCCAATGTATAAAAATGGTGCCTCAGTTCTAAGGGTTTATTATTATGTAGGAGAAACATCTGAATACATATGTAGGATTCTCATCTGGCAATCCTTTACAGAGAAAATACTAGCAGAAAATCTGAGTGAGTTTTACCTCACTTCACTGAGTAGAATCTGGCTGATTCGGCACAAGAATAGCTAACCCCAACTATTTATGCACTAGCTCTACGTCAACTCTCCTAGATGTTCTAGCAATTCTCAAGAATTTTGACAGTTCCCTGTAGTTCTAGCTATTACGCTAGTTCTCAATTTTCCGTGATAGGAAACTTCTCTGCTTCAACTCTCCTGGCTACTGCGCTACCTCTGCATCATGTCTCTCCTAGCTATTGTGTTGCCTCTGCGTCAACTCTCCTGACAGTTCTGATAGTTCTTGGTAGTTTCAGTTGTTCCAGCCATTCTGGATTCTATGTGATAGATAACTTTTCTAAGTCAAATCTCCCACCTACTACGCTGCCTGCCAAATCTCTCTCTGTCTCTTTGTAAGTATTCTCTGTAAATTCCTTCTCCCATATTCTCTCTACCCCTCAGCTGCAATATCTCCCCAATTGATTTTCCTCCTAAGAGCTTCTGACCTCAGAAAATTGATTTCCTCAATCTCTCTCTCTTTATTTCCAAATGAACCCAAGGCCTCCATTTTATATTTTTTCTGTTCAGTATTCAACGGTCGAGATTAAGCCTCTAATCAACTGCTAATATTAACACATGACTTGATCCTCCTTCTAGATCATTCTCACCCATATTTTGGTTAATACCCATTAATATTTTAATTTCCCCAATTTTAGACTTAGGAATCCCACTAAAAATATTAATTATTTTAATAAAATACAATCCAAATGGAATTTCACTGAATGGTTTTTGGGTTCTTTAGAACTCATGTGCCTTAGCCTCTCCACCAATTTTCAAGGCTAGATTACATCTATTGCTACCAAAAGCTAACAGTAAAATGGAGGTGAGTATCCATGGTTAAAAATTTTGTCATATTATTATAACATATTTTTATTATAAAATATGTTATGGTTTTTGGGCATGTGGTTTTGATAAGCCATGGTATTGGCCCATGGTATTGTAACAAAGTTTATTCACAAGTTAATAATATCCATGGTAAACTAAGGGTGAATATCTATGGTTAAGAATTTCAGCATGTTGTAAGTTTATTGTAAGTGTTATGTTTTTATGTGCTTATTAATTAAATTTAAATATGGTTATGGAATCATTATTTTAATTTATAACATAAATGGATCTTAATTTATAGCTACTACTTACATGCTATTTATTTTAATATGACATGTATATTATGATTTTCTTTTATCTAAACAATTATTTAATTTTATTAATAAAAACAAAATCAAATATAACAAATTGAGTTTCATTATTTTTATTATTTTTGACCTTTTATTATTTATTGAGCCAACATTTAAATGTTTACACTCATTTTAATAATGGGGTTTATATTACTTATTTTTATTACTTTTAACTTTCCATTATTAATAGGAAACATTTAAATGTTTACTCTCGGGTTTATATTATTTTTAACTTGTTATTATTAATTGTGTCAACATTTAAATGTTTGTTATTAAATTTATTTTTTTACTATTCTTTTAACTTTTTTATATAGGACACATTTAAAATTGTTTACATACTTACATTACACCTACACATCTACCCTATACTGGGTTGTAAAGTGCCTCTCAGTAGAGTTAGTATTAATAATTATTTTTTCTAATTATAATAAATTAAAATTATCTAATTCAAATCTATTAATTCCCACCAATCTTTAATTCTGACATAAATAAATATATTTATATTATAATATTATATATATATATATATATATATATATATATATATATTATATTATATATATATATATATATATATATGTATGGATGTATGTGTATGTGTGTGTGGGGAGGGGCGGGGGTCGGGCGGAGGAGAGTGGTTGCGTGTTTAACAATTAAAAACATATGTTTTTTATTGTAAATTATATATTCTAGTTCAAAATAAATTAATAGAAAAATTTACAAACTAAATATTCAAACATGGCAGATTTTTGTAATATAAATATACACATTTGCAAATTCATATACAGATTGAGTGGACCTAATGGTTAAGAGCGTGTGTCCTCCTAAGTGGTCACATGTTTAAAACCAAAGAGATAGAATATGTATGCCTTCGGAGGTGGGTCCTTTGTCCCATAAGCAAGAGAGTCACATACAACAATTTAATTTAATGTGAATTATGACCAGGTTTTTATAATATAAACATTTTTAAACTCATATTTCCTTTTATCTTATCACATTCAAAATTCAGACACAACTGTAAACTTATTAAATATCCATGATGTCATTCACTTAGATGTTGACATAGATGGTGTAAGTGGACCAAGTAAACAACATTATTAGTGTAAACCGAGAGGCATCCAATGAGCACTATGCTTTAGATTTCGTTGGTTATACCCATATGGAACTAAAAACTAAGAATGTGATGTAGAGAGTTTACAACTCAAATTTCTGATTCAAACAAATCTTTGCTGGATTGAACTAATTAAATCCGAAAATGCCCGAGAAAAATCTCCAAACAAATAACATATATACTAGACTGTGATTTTTTAGGTGTAAATGGAGCTCAAAGCTGTAGCTTTTGTATCGTATGTTTTTTCAATAAATCAACAAAACAATAAACATGCTCAAAGCAAGAGCAAGAGCAGTAAAAATGAGATGCCAACAACAGTATGAAATAGAGATATGTATTTGAAGCATGTTTATTAGATGTGTCTGTTTTGTATAAATTGTTAGATGCACTATGTGCCCAGCACCAAGAATTAGAGAATGCTTATTTTGATCTTCAAGAGGAGAGAAATGTATCAATCTTGCAATTGATGATGACATCCTCATGATTTCTCACCTATAGAAAGAAAAAATCAAGCTGGAAATGCAACACACCTAGTACCAAAGAGAGACTGAGGTTAAATTAGCACATGTATAGGAGGCCTATAATTCTTATGAGGATCTTCTTTTCCATAAAGAACAAGAAATTCATTCCCTACAATTGCAACTTCAAGCCTACAAAGATAGGTTTTATACCTATGGTATCTATGACTTTGATATTGATGCGGACGACGATGCACCCTAGAGTGATGTGGCTTCATATACTAAGGATTTCCTAGATTACTTGACTATATCATCAGATGTAAAGAGGGTTTGAATTCATGATTTTGCTAGATTTACAACCCTAAATGTTGGTGAGTATGAAAAAATATGGTCCAAGGGTAATAGCTCCATAGGTTGTTGTATTCATGGATAAGTCTCTACCACAGTGGGATTCTCTAGTTGTGCGGAAACAAACATTCCAGTTAATGGTGGAGATGGAAACGCTAAATCTGGGTCTAGTCCAGGCAAAGCATGTGAAAGAAATACAACGTCGTTTGAGGGTTATAACTATTTTGGTTGGAGTCCTCAGCTGTGTGAAGCAATAGAAGCATTGTAGAAGAGGCTTAGTTTATTGTTAGAGAAGCAGAAAATGAACTTCGATATAGAAAATGAATTGAGATTCTTTGGTGAGAAGCTACAAAGTGCATTGACAACTTATATCAATAGCTTGATGCAGGGCTCACATGCTTGGCATAGGATGTCTGAAATATTTTAAGAATTAGAGGAACAAGAAGAAGAAGGAAGTGATGGATTTCTTAAAGTACACGTGGATACAAAATAGATTAGAGATTTTCCTCAAAAAATTGACCCATCATCAGAGAGATATGAGGAATATGGATTTAGTAATGTATCTATTAGAAAGAATGATGATTTTGAGCCTTACAATATAAGTTCTAGTCAGTGGGTTCTATGATTACGAAGATAAATACTAACCCATTCTCACAGATATATGGGGAATATGGATCTAGCAGTGGATGTATGGAACAAAGTGGCAATTTGGAGACTTATAAGGCTAGACCTCATCTAGTGAAATCTGTGATTATGATAATAAGTGCATCAAAGTGTAGAAAACATGATAGTGGAAACTAAATCAAATGTATATTAACCAATCTTAATCAACGACGTAAAATGTGTACATATTAATACATACAAGAAATAATTTTATTAGTTTCCGAGAGTTATTGGACTTCAATAACTACCTAAATTGACCCAAAGTTAATCCCTAGGATTATCTATCTAACAACCCCCCCTTAATCTGAAGGGATATACCAAACTCCAAGAACAACAACTCAAAATGAAAAAATACATCTCAACCAAGAGTTGAATGTCTCTTAGAAAATGGTTTTTGAGGATGACCAACAAGCCAATATGGGAGAACTTAAGGTCTCAACCAACATCAAGTCTCGAATATTCATAGTAGTTCTTAGAAAAATAAAAAATGTGGTTTTAAGGTGACCACAAACTCTGAAACTATCATAGTAGTCCCTCGAACAATTCCAAAAATGGAAGCGCTCAATCAACTTGATCAACTGATCTTTGACTGAGGATCACTTGACATCTCGAACTCGAACTTGTAGTGGACCATAAACTATTTCCCCATTATCGGGTACAAGGTGAGAAGTACTCTTCATCACTACAAGGCTGGTCATCACTCTGGAACATATTCTTCGATATGCCCTATAAATATTCTTGGTTTTTTTGGTCCAATCCCAAGAAGAATTCCATCCAAAATTTACCTCATCTCTTGCAGTAGACTTATTTCTAGAACATCTATTTCTATGATGATTTCGCTTTCCATAATGGTCACATGGGTGAAGATCCAAACACTGATCTTTTACATGTCTAACTCTATTACACTGTTGGCATCTATTAACTTATTCTGAAACAACATCATCCAAAAATCCAGTGCTTCGGAATTGAATATGTTTAGCAAAATCTGGGATGTGAAAAGATACATATAGAATATCCTACTTGTAACCCAAACTAGTTCTATGTTTATTGTGTCTTATCTCTTCCAATGGCCTTATGAAAGTGTCGGGAATATTAGGCTTCTCATAAGAAATTTTAGTTGCATTTCCTTTTGAAACTACTCCATTACTCTGATTATTTTCTGACTGATGATCGAGCTCAAAAAAAATATTTTTGTGAACAAAAACAAGTTTAGAATTCTTCTTTTGTAGTTGTTCTCATTGAAAGTGTGATTCTAGCTCCAAAAATTCAAATGAGAAATTCACATTTTGCGAATAGGAGTGGATGTGAGAAAGCATGTCCTTGCTAACTTAAACGCTGTTATGAACTGTGGATGACATTAAACTGCATAATAACTGTAACAAATCATTGATTGTGGCCATTTTCTCCAACAATCAACTTTGAAAAAAGGTTGTCAGCTACCACCAAAAATCCACCCAATATAAAAAAAATTACGATGAATTAACTGGGTGTTGGGTTCAATTGTAAATTATCATGTTTACGAAGAAGATTCGAGAATAAAGAGACTATATATATACAACTACACACTTAGGAACTTTTATCTTTGCTCCATACAATGAATACCATGAATACTCAAGTTTGTTGTGAGTTATATCCAATATGCATGAGTTGCAAATTTATGAAATAGTGGCATGCTCAGGGTCGCCCACTGATGGAAACCGAAATCATGTTCACAACCTCCAAAATACTAAAATAATGTTCACAACATCCAAAAATATCTCCAAAAATTTGCTTTAAAAAAAATATCTTTCAATCTTGCCTTTATAAAAATTTGAACTTGAGACCTTCAATAGACCAAATAACTATATAAACTTCACCGACCAAAATATCATTTTCCCTTCTTGATTTTATATCCATAGACTCTACCTCCAAAAATATCTCCCAAAATTAGTTTTTAAAAAATGTCTCTATAACGATTTGAACTTGAGACCTTCAATAGACCAAATAACTATAAAATATTTACGAACCAAAATGTCATTTTCCCTCCTTGGTTTTATATTCATAGAGTTTGTTATTTGTTTTTTATCTTGGCTCCTTTTACATAAAGTTTTTTGGTTGACTTTAACCTTTTTATGAGTAAATTTTACATGTGAACATTATGCCGGCATCCTGAGAGTTACTCCTTACCCCTCGGTATTTTTTTATTCAATTTAAAGAAAGCTTTCATATATTTCTCAAAAATTAGTGTCCACATTAGAAATTATTATTTAAATAATTTTCAAATTTCACCACAATTTAATTTGAATGCCATTTATTCCATGCTTACTAACTTCTTCTACGTTATACCTCTCTCTGCTGCAATATTTGAATAGCCAGTTACTCTTTGGTCTGATATTTCGCTGCAAAATTCTCACAGTCCCCTTCATACTCAACTGTAATCTTTTGTTGCATTCTATTGTCCTCACAACCTTCATGCTCGTCATCTTCTCACAGTCCCCTTTACATTTGACTGTAACCTTATGTTGCATTCAAATATCCTAACAACCTTCATGCTTTGCATCTGATCTAGATTTAAATGGGAACGCAAAAAATCACAGATATAACCATACATATAGAGATGCAGCAGAAATAATACTTCATTTCATTACTGTAAAACGCTAAAGTATGCTTACAAACAGAAATGGAAATAAACTAGCTAAGGCAATGGTAGGTTATTTCTAAGAAGAGATGTGGCAGCTACATGCATTTGAACTTTGTTATAATGACTCTGAACTATGTTATAATGAGGCTCGAAGGCCTATTTATTGTAAGAAACAATGGAAAACCCTAAACATCCAAAAACTTAACCCTAGAAGATGAAACGCCAAACTATCGGCCCCATTTGGGTAAATTGGTATATCAACTTTACGAGGTCATAACTTTGACATATGATCTTCGTTTTATGTGCACAATATCTCGTCAGAAATATCTATCCGAGAACTACAAGTTTGGGAAGAGAAACATTAGTCCATGTACCCATGTTGTTCTCAATTTTCCCAAAAAAACGTCGTTTAGGGTCACAAAACGTCTCTGAGAGTTTATGACCTAAAAAACTACGAAAATGAGTAAACTGTGCTACAATTATAGAAACTGAAAAGCTGAAAGAAAAAATGGTGGGGGTCCAAGTGGACTTGGTGGGTGACCACCAATATCCGCCTAGATTAGCATCTCCTTTACACCATAGACTTCAAATACATGGAGTTTAGAAACAACTCAACTAGGACTCTCATAATGTTCAAATCAACCTCTAAAGTCTAAGATTCATTCAATTCGATAGAGAAAATTAACCATGCTCTGATTCAATAGAGCATCTCATGCAATATGATACCACTATAGAATACATGAGACTGGAAATCATTGAAATTAAATGTATATTAATCAATCTCAATCAATGATGTAGAATGTGTACATATTAATACATACATGAAATAGTTGAATTAGTTTCCAAGAGTTCTTGGACTCTGATAACTACCCAAACTGATGCAAGGTTAATCTAGAGAATTAGCTATCTAACACAGAGGACAACAATAACTCAATAAAATTTGCATTTGACTCTTTGAGTGTCAAAGTATGCTAAAAAATTTGCTAGATGAGAAGAAGTTGCCATAGTGAAAAGATTCTGAAAAAGTTGTATTCTAATAACAGGTCTGCGAGTGGTTTCATTCGAAAAGGTATGTGCATGGATTGATAAAATATGGTTGACTTATGATTGGGATGGGTGACGATTGAAATTTTTAAATAATTTTAAAAAATAATATAATATGTTTAACTTTTGCACTATTTATCATATCTATCCAATTTTCAAAACATTCATATTCCAAAATATAAAATGATATTACTTTAAAATGTCATGTTGCATTACAAGGTATTACCACCACAGTTTCTATCACTAATTTGTATTTCTTTGCATATTAATAATTAAATTACATTATTGTACTATGTGGGTTTTGCAGTGTTTGATGTTATCTTTCAGAAGTTCTAAACGTGGTTTGAAAAGAAGGTATCTTGTAATGGCTAGCCTGGGCTCTCTGGCTTTTGCATCATTTTCTTTTTTCACTTTATTTACTGATAAGTTATTGGCTGTTTATGAATGGTTATTGTAGGAACTATCATCTAACTTCAAAGGAAAAATGTGGGCTTTTCTAGCCTTTTGGACTATGAATATTGGTCAGAAAACCTGTAAAAATTGAATATTCTGCAGTTTTCATTTTGAATTATAAAGTGACACTTTATTCATTAATCCTACTTGGTGGATCTGAATTAATAAATTACATGACAATCTCTCATCGAGGAGAAATTCAGCTCTGTCTGAATACATATAGAGGTTACATATCTTACTTTTCTGTAATGAGAAAGAGGATATTGTTTATAAAGCCGAGGCTGGTTGTCAAAGGCAATTCGCTCCGCGTAGTTAGAGGTGGGAGGATAATGAGCCCAACACTTCGGGGTCCACAAAATTTGAGAAGATCCTTCAAATTAATTGGTGAGGTGACCCTTCAGTTGTGAAGCCCTAGCTAGCCAACGCAGATATAACATAGTAGATAGCGAAGCAATTAACCCAAGAGATGGAAATGCAGAAAAAGATAATTTTGTCGTCTCTTTGAGTTCTTTTTCTTGTGCTTAATGACTCTTAAAGCAATATATCTCTCGTGCTAATGTGTAAATTTGAGTCAACGTTAATACAAAAATATGTTTTCTTAATTTTTTTTACCATTTTAAAAATATAATGTATACCATTATAGAAATATAATATAGGTTTTTTTTAAAAATATGTTTTCCTAATTTTTTTACCCCACTAAAAAATTAAATGTATACCAGCATAAAAATATAATATAATTTTTATTAAAAAATGAAGTAGTCTATTATAATGATGATTAAGGGAATGATTATCTCAAAAGCATATTTTATTTTGGAATTAGAGTTTTTATAATTTTAATTAATATCATATGAAATGAGTTTATATATTTGGGCATGTGTATAAAATGAGTCATGATATTTTTTAATTCAAGAAAGAGAAAAACATAATATTTCTATTAATAGTTTAAAACTAATTACGTGATATCATATTTTATAATAGAAAGAAAGCATTGCAAATTATAAAATATCGACACAATGCGATGAGAAGAAAAATAAGGCAAACAACAATGCACTCTATCTCCTAACAACAAAGATGCGCGCAATTCAAAACTGAGAAGAACACAACAAGAGAGGTCACAAAATAAGATACGCTATGAAGACTTGTAGAGAAAAATGTTTATAAGTACTAGCGAGAGTCCATCAATGACGAAAGGAAAATATTCTTTTAAAGACCACTTGAGTTTTAAAAAGAGAGACAATCCCCGAGGAGTGGATCAGTTACGTTATCATAATTCTTAAGTGCATTGCTCTAGCAATGCATTAGAGCCCCTGTTTTGACAAAATATCAACCCCTGAATTTTGAGACTTGTAAGTGTAAGAAAATTGGATGTGATTAAAGTTGTACTTCAATGCTTTGATCTGCTTTAACCAATTGCACAATAGTGAAGGGTAAAAATCAAAGCGATCATTAATCCACTCGATAGAAGCCGCCTTAGAGGATTGATCTCAGCCCATGTGTTTGAGACAAGACCACAAGTCCAACTATGGTAGATTTTGATATCCCTTTTAGAATAATGTGTGTCCCACATTCACTACCAAGGTGATTTCCAACGTTGTCAAAGAAAAATGTAGGAAAATTGTTTATACTAATGATGGATCTATGGGGCCTATGAAAGATGAGGTAGGGAGATATTTTCTGTACAAAAGCGGTGAAGATTAATTCACACAGTTAACTTTTGCAACCGAAATAGAGCTAAAACTGAAGCATAAATTACCAACAACAAAACATAGTAAAAAAATGTAAAAATGGGAGAAACACAATAAAATTGGATTAAAATTCAAATACATTAGATACATTCATATGGAAGTTGCAGCTCCTTTACTAAGTAAAAACAAGATTTCTTATGGAGATTTACACTCCACTAGTTATTGTGTAGTAATAGACTATAAAACTAGTAATTGTTTGTTTTCACAAGCCCACCAAAAAATGCTTCACAATAAAAGGTTTTCCACATGTATATGGAAACATACATTTTAACACATTAATACATGACAAAACAAAATGTTTAAAATTTAGGATGGACAATTGTACTAAAACATATTTTTATGAACTTGTAGATGTTGCTCAATGTTAACACTAGTTGCAGAGTAAAAGATTGGAACTTATGTTGTACCAACCCTGCATTAAATTATCATTTATTCTTAATTATTTGATGTGTTTCAAACTGGGGAATTTGTACTCCTACTCAGAACTTCATTTGACTCATGTCCTTTAGCCTAGAAACAAAATCTGCAACCTGCAGTAAAAGTCTACTTGGTTGATTTACTCGTGTATCACAAGTATATTTGATGTCAGTTTAATAACTATGGTGGTTGCGATTAATTTTCCAACACTCCCCCTTAACCACAACTACCACCATTGAAAATTCCCAAACAATCTCCAAGATAAACAAATATTTCACATGTCAATGCCTTTGTGAAGATGTCTACAAATTGTTCATGTGACCTACAATGTTGCAACATAATTTCACCATTCTTAATCAATTCTATAATAGAATGATATTTAGTTTCAATGTATTTTTTCCTCTTGTGAAAAACATAATTCTTTGATAGTTCAAATGTAGAATTGTTGTCATAGAAAATCATTCTTGTTCCCTCTTGTTCATGGGATACACCCCTCAACATTCTTCTCATCCAAACTATTTGACACATTGCTTTAGTTGCGGTGACATATTCCACTTCTACTTTTGGCAATGACACTATCACTTGTTTCTTGGAGGCCCATGAAACGAATCTCGAACCTAAATGAAAAACATGTCCTAATGTTCTCTTTCTATCATCAACACTTCCTGTCCAATCGTTGTCAATGTAACCAACTAGCCTAAAATAATTTGTAGGTGTACAAAATACCATACTCCTTTATCTAGTTGACATACCTTAAAATCCTTTTGATTGCTTTCAAATTTGTATCCGTAGGTGCCTCCATGTACCTTGACACCAAACTCATTGCATACATTATATCAGGCATAGTTGTTGTCAAAACATCAAGTTGCCCACCATACTTTTGTATAATGTTGGATTGACATTATTGCTGCAATCTTGTTTTCTCAACCTCAACCCCATGACATTTGGAGTTGGTGCGAGCTTGTTTTTCTGCATCTTAAACATCTCCAAAATTTTTGTTACATACTTTTCTTGAGAATCAAAAATACCATTTTTTTTCTTCACTATTATGCCCAAAAAATACCTTAACAACCACAAGTCTATCATTTCAAACTCACTTTTCATGACTTATTAGAAATCAACAATGAGGAAATCATCACTCCCTTTAAAAATCAAAGAATGTACATATGGGACAACATTAAGAAGCTTATTGTCACTCTCTTTGATGTAGAGATCAGGCTCACCATCACATTTATCAAATCCACTGTCTATCAAGTAAGCATCTATCCTGTTATACCATAAAAGTGGTGCTTTCTTTAGATGATAAAGATATTTCTTAAACTTATACACCTTGCCTTCTTGGGCTTCTACCTCATATCCAAGTGGTTGTATAACATATATTTCGTCTTTCAACACTCCATTCAAGAACGCTGATTTTACATCCATTTGATAAACGTTTCATTTATGTTGTGCAACAATCAACAACACTATACACACTCTCTCCATCCTTGCAACTGGTGCAAATTTCTTTGCATAATCTCTTCCATGTTGTTGATTGTATCCTTTGACAACTAGCCTTTCTGTTTGCCTTTCAATTTTTCCATCAACATTGCTCTTGGTCTTACAGACCCACTTCACTCCATTGACTTTTTTGTCTTGCTGAAGGTCCACTAACTACCACATATCATTCTTTTCTATTGCTTCTATTTCTTCATCCATTGTTGCAATCCATTTTTCTTCTTTGGCTGCATCCTCAAAATGGATTAGGTCATATACATGACAAAATAATGCAAATAAGGAATTCATACCTACGCTACTATGAACTTCACTTTGCTCATAAATTTCACTTAAATTTTAGAATGTTTTGTCTTCTTTTGCTTGTGAAATATGGGTTTGACATGTCACTTGATGTTGTTTCTAAGGTAGATGATGTTGCGGGTATTTGTGGTGTGCTTGGAGTAGTACTTGCTTGACTGCGTGACACTGTCCTATTAATTATTGATGGTGTCACTTGTTGACTACTTTGTTGAGCTTGAATAGGAGTAGGAGGAGTCACCATTGAGGAATTACTTGTCGTGGTCAGTTGCTCTTTGTCCTCATGTGGTATAATTATTTTCACATTGATTATCTTCTCTAAACTTTCATCCCATGCTTCCTCTTCTTTGAACTACACATCTTTCTTGATTATGACCTTCTTGGCTAATGGATTATAGAGCTTGTATGCCTTGAATACATCACTATATCCAACAAATATGCATTTATCCCCCTTGTTGTCCAACTTCTTCCTTAATTCATTTGGTACATGTGTATAAGCCACATATTCTAATACTCTCACATGAGTGACACTATGTTTTATTCCACTCCATGCCTCTTCAGGAAAAAATTTCTTGAAGATTTTGGTTGGAAGCTATTAATGATATATGCTGCAAAAGTGATAGCTTCTTCCCAATGATCATTTGGAAAATTATTTTCCTTCAACATACTCATTTTCATTTCCATAATGGTCCTATTTTTCCTTTTTGTGACACCATTTTGCTGAGGTGTATACCTTGTTGCAAATTTCTTGTGAATTTCATGCTCCCTATAAAATTGAAGAGAGTCATTTGAGATATATTCGCTACCTCTATTAGTCCTCATGAATTTGATGCAATGTCCACTTTGCGTCTCAACAATAGATTTGTATTGGTGGAAATGCTCAAACACTTCACTTTTCTGTTTTAGGAAGTAGAGCGATGTCTTCCTTGTATAATCATATATGAAATTAAAAAAAAAATAGTTGCCACCAATTGATTATGTCTACATTGGTCCACATAAATCTGCATGGACAATCTCTAAGGGTGCCTTTGGCTATATTGAATTTCCTGTTGGAAATGTCTCTCTATGTTGTTTTCCCAATATGCACCCATCACATAGGCTGTCCAGTTTTTCTATGAGTGGAAATCCTTTCGTCATGCCTTTCCTATGCAGCAAATTTAAACCTCTAAAATTAAGGTGATCAAATCTCAAATGCCATAACCAGTTTTCATCTTTAACTTCTGCTTGAAATTTTACTTGTGTGACAACTACAAATTTTCTTTGATCCTCTTGTGAATTAATTTCTAGTTGTGCTTGAGCACCTTCTTCCTTCAAATATGGTTATATTTTTAGGGGAAAGATTCTATTTCTTGTCATCTAAATTTTTTCAATTAACTGTTTGGTTGGATACTTATCCAAAATTATGCATTTTCCATTCTTGAAGAAGACACTATATCCCTTTTGCATCAGTTGTCCAATGTTGATGAGGTTATGCTTCAAACCAAGGACAAAATAGACATTAGAGATGTTTTTCTTCCACCTCCCCTTATTCATTAGAATGGTGACTCTTCCTTTGCCCATGACAAAGACTTTGCTATCAGTTCCTAATGTCACTTCAGATTTCACACTTTCATCTAGATTAGTAAACATTTATATGTTCCATGTCATGTTATTGTTGCACCCTGAATCTAGAAATCATACATATATTTTTTTCTCTTGTGCTACATTACAAGCTAAAAGCATGATATCTTGGTTCTGATTTTCTTTTGTGAAATTTGCACTTCGTTTGTTTTTTATGTCATGTTGCTTCTTTCTACATTCATTTTAATAATGACCATAATTCTTACAATAATCACATTGAACTTGATATTTATCATACCTATAACCTTGTGCTTGATCCTAGTTTAAACCTTGACTTGAATTATGATTATTGCTCCTTCCACTTGAGCTTGAAGGGTTGCCTCTTCCACCTCCGTGTGGGTTTCTTCCTCTTCCTCTAACATTTGATATTCCTTTGCCTCTACCTTGACCAAATGAAGCTTGTGTCTTCAAGGAATACTCCAATGAGGATTTTGTTTCTCTATTTAGTCTACATTCATGAGAAATCAATGGTGTATGAAGCTCATCCACCGAAAATTGTGAGAGATCATTTGTTTCTTCTATAGCCAAAACAGTGGCATCAAATCTTACTCGCAAAATTCTCAAAATTTTCTCAAATATTTTGATTTCCTCGAGTGTCTCACAATGATACTTGATTTGAGTAACCAATCCAATTACTTGTGCAAAAAATGAGTCTTATTCTCAAACTCCTTCATACAAATTGTCTCAAAATATCTCCTTAACATTTGTAGTTTTGTTGTCTTCAATTGCCATGACTTGGTAGGTTGTCTGGAGGGTATCACATGCTTATTTTGACTTCGTTACTATTGCAGTCTTGGGAAAATGCTTTCATGAACTACTTGAAAAATGTATAAGAGACATTTTGAGTCCTTCTTCATGTTATCCCTCAACAAATCATTTTTTGCTTGTGTCAACTCATTATATGCTGCTACATTTACTGGTTCTTGAAAACCATTCTCCACCAAATCCCAAATATCTTGGGAAGAAAAGACACTCTTCATTGTTATATCCCAATAGTCATAAGTTTTCCATTAAATTGAGGTATTTGAGGAATAGTCAAGCTTGTTCTTGATGGTTCCATTTTAAACTATAAAAAAAATTCTCCGTGCTGCTAAATATACTTCAAAAAATATGCCTTCAAAACAATCTTTAACTCCCAGTAAAAATACTTGCACTTACACTAATAAAATTTCACCTGCTCTAATACCATGTGAGATATGAGGTAGGGAGTTCTCTTTTGTAGAAATAGTGGTGGAGATTAATTCACACAATTGACTTCCACAACCAAAACAAAGCTAAAACTCAAGCAAAATTTACACAATAAATCATAGTAAAACTGAGTAAAAATGGGAGAAACACAATAAAACTTTGGATTATAATTCTAATACATGAAATACATTCATATGGCAGTTGTGGCTCCTTCACTAATTAAAAACAATATTTCTTATAGAGAGTTACAGTCCTCTAGTTGTTGCGTAGTAGCAAAATATAAAACCGAGTAACGACTTGTTTTCACATGCCCAACAAAACATGCTCACCAATTTTCTCACCTTGACCTCTCACACTTACATCCATGACTCAAAAAAAATGTTTTCCACTTACTTTTATATTCAAACATCCATTTTAAGACATTAATACATGACAAAACAAAACATTTAAAACTTAGAATGTGTAATTGTACTAAAAATAATTTTCTAAACATGCAGATGTTGTGGAGTGTTAACACAAGTTGCAGAGTAAAAGATTGAAACTTATGTTTTACCAATGCTGCCTTAAATTCTCATTTGTTATTAATTAGTTGAGGTGTTGTGGAATGGGAAATTTATATTCTTGCTTAAAACTTCAATTGATTCATGATCTTTAGCCCAAAAGTAAAATTCGTAACTTGTAGTAAAAGTCTACTTGGCTGATTTACTCATGTACCACAAGTATGGTTGTTGTCAGTGTAATAGCTGTGGTGGTTGGGATTAATTTGCTAACAACTTGCAATATGAAAAAATGAGAGAAGGACCAAATTCCCCAAAATAGTTTGGTTCTAAATGATGTTGGTGTTTCAGAAACACCAAATCCCAAAAAAATGAAGGGATAATTATTTGTGCTCTAAAGTTAATCTACCACTTACGAATACAAGACCCTATATAAGAGAATTTGCGATACTCCGATAAGGTAAGAGGTGACGAACCTATGATCAAATGGCCCCCAAGACCTGACCTTAGATGAATAAGTGAAAAGAATCTTCAAAAGAGTCTTTGGAGAGACAACACTTAATAGGTCCAAGAAAATATCTTCTGAATAGATTATTCCGAGCCAAAATTTTGTTTTTGAACAATAAAAAACCAAAAATCTTGACTTTTAATGGCATATTCCATTCCCATAATGGGTTGTACCAACACAGAGAAATGGGGGATTGTGGATTAAAGGATATATAATGATAAATTTCCTTATTGATATTTTCTCGAAAACAGATCGATTTCCCCACCAAAGGGAGTCAGGAACCCCATGAATGGAGATATCATCCCTATATTATGAATATAATCCTCCCAGACATTGACCAATTTTTCCTCTAATCCTAGCTCCAAAGCATGTTCCCAAGTGGGCATTTGTGAACTAGTGAGCGATCTTGATTGAATCTACTGGTATTGTACCAAAGCTTATTTGAGAAGTAAGAATCCCCATCACAAAGCTAATGAATCTCATAGTTAAGAATCTTTGAGATATATATATATATATATATATATATATGGCCAATCATGGTTATAGTGTTCAAACATGCTCAATGTTATTGATATTAAATTAATATTATCAAACAAATTCAAACCTTGACTATGATTAAGTAAGGTTGACTATGGCTGACCATGGCTAACTATGGTTGATTATAGTTGAATATGGTTGACTAAAGAAAACTATAGGTGAACAAGGTTGAATATCATCAACTATGCTAAATGTATGCATGACTAATTTTGACCATTGTTGACTATTTAAACATTGACTACAAGTGTTGACTATGTTTGAATATTGTCATCATGTTGTAATATTGTTATTTGTTCATCACCATGCAATATCCTTTTTTAATTTGTCATATGTGACATTGATTTTGTTTATTTGTCATACAACGACGTTGAGTTTGTTTGTCACAATTTGATGTCATGTTGGTCAATTCTATTGTTTGAGCATTTTAGTACATTTAAATCATCAATCGAGTTTGTAAACTTATGAAGTGTAATGCAAAATATATGCAAGACTTATATTCTATCTTACCTATTGAAAATAACTTTGCAAAGTATCTATCATTAAATAAAGAAACATAATCTAAAAAATACAAATAAAATAAGTAAGCATAATAATAGTTCTAAAGGCTTTTAAAACATCATCCTGTAAAGTTTTCTTGTCATAAGATAATTACATAATCATTCTAATCAGTATTTCAGTTAATAAAAAAATTGCGATCAAGTCAAACGATTATTTAAACAATTCAACAGTTCATGCAGATACCATTTACTATGCATTCACATGCAGGTTGTAAAGAATAGAGAATTAAAGGAATTAAACTATCACACATTCACTTGACTAAAATTAAAGTTAAAACAAAGAACAAGAAATACATTATTTACAAGGGAGGTTATCATGGCTCAATCAACCACTCCTAGATAACTCATATAAACTTTAGATAGTCGAAAACTCTGTAATATGAAATAGCTCATAAGATGCTCTTGCATAGGCGTATTAACTCCTAACAAAAATAAAACTAATATTGATAATAATAAAGAGTAATGTTTTATAAAATTCAATACTGTCTTCTATTGTCCACACTATGGGTATTTATACAAATTCAAATAAGATTCATACAAGATCTTAGGTGTGTGTTTTTAGAAAAAACTTGTTGTGGTATCAGTATTCTGATTATAAAGTATTAATAAGATGTATGTATGAGAGATAAAATGCATGAATCTCTCGAACCCTTTATCATGATCAAGTATAGTTTAATCAAAGGTGGATCTAATTTGTCATTCACACTGTTAGTTCAACTATTTTTCTATCAATCGACATACTTTGCTACCTCATGGTGTCCTTTGATTGTGGCTTTGATTGTGGCTTTGACTATGCTCCTATATTGTCTTGGAAAGCACTAGAATTGAGCTAATAGGTAGAGAAGCATGAGGTTCTAATTTGAAACAAGATCTAATATTTGATCTCGTTTTTCCATGTTCATACCCATCTGAACTTGTGACTCAACTATGAGATCAATAATTGACTATAGAATGATATGTATATATGAAATTCCTAATCCCATAGTTTATAATAAATAAATTTCTTCTACAAAAGAATATATGAAATATAAGAATAATGGACATTTTACCTTATATTTACTTGGTATATCATCTTTTGTGGCTCATAGCATAAGTGTACAGAAAAATGGACAAGAATATAGTATAAGGTGGTTCATATGATAAGTTTTCAAAGAGTATTATGAACATATTGATGGCAGAATAGTGAGAAAAAGAGTTCATTTCAAGGGTCCAACACAACGCATGCAATGTCAATTTTTGTTCATCTCATTGTGATGGCAATTAAATGTTAGATAAATCTTCAACCTTATTAAATATAAATAATAAACATTATTCAGGAACCTAAATATTAATATTATCAAGAAGCCTTATTACTATGAACATTAATAATAGTTAACCATTTTGACTATGGTTGAAAATAAACCATAGTAAAGATGGTTTCTCATTAACATGAACCTTGGTCATTGGTTTGTTGTCATCACATTGTCCTAAAATTATTAATGTGGTTGATTATGGTTCATCAAGATATTTTTGTGTTTACCTATAAATGACTGTGGTCGACCATGGTTGACAATGATGTCCATGTTCATTTTGGTTGACCACAGTCTACCATGTTATCCATGGTTGACCACAGTTAACTATGTTTACCATAAAGAGCATTATTGAAGATAGCTTGGCCATGTTTGACCTTAGTTAACTATGTTTTCTGAAGTTGTCTATTGTTAACTATACCTTACCATGGATGACCATGGTTGATTTTTTTTTTACCTTGGTCAACCCAAGGTCAATCATTGTTGACTTAATTAAAAATGGTTAATGATTATTTTTCTCATCGCATTGTAATGTCCAATTGTGATGACATTTGAAATTTATCATATTGTGACATCATTTGTTGTTCATCACATAGTGATGACATCTATTATTGGTTTCTTTGTGATTTTGTTTGTTCATCAGAGTCTGAAATAATTTGTGTGAATGCACCTTTTTCATGTATTTTCAATTTTCTTGTAGGTTGATCTACTTAGAGCTATGTAGAGTGTGTAATCATTGGATATGGAATTTAATTATGTATCCAATGGGTGTCTACACTTGAAATTTGAGTAAACCTATAAGGAGATAAGTTGAAAATACAACAAAAAAGTAGATCCTTTTCTTTTTCTTAAAAAATTCATAAATCTTATTTTATTATTTTAACTAATGTTTTAATTTTTTTCCTTAGGAGGCCTATTTTAAACCACAATAGTCCCCTAATGGGTGGGCCCTGCATTATATTTACTTCATGGTTCGCTTAGATCTCGAGTTATGGCTATCTAGGGGTGTGGAGTGGCAACACAAGTTTGAATGGTTAGATGAGAATTGGTCGGATATGACAAATTCCACCATGATGGGGATACCTAGTGGGCCCCACATTGAGTTGATGTGGCAGATCCATGATGGATTGAAAAGGACCATGTGGATTCCACATGGAAATTTATTAATGATGTGGCCTAACATGATTGGTTAAACTTCTTATGGGCATAGCTTTTAGCCTAGGAATCAGATAAACATAATATTTATATCATTGCAAACCTCTTGATTAGTTGAATGTGACAGTGGTGTTTAATTTGAGATTTCAATACTTTGATAAAAAATGAGGTTATTATAACCACATCTCCATAGCATACCTTGAGCATTGGGTTAGATAAAACAAGTAACACCTCCCATAGCTTGAGACACTTAGGGTGATGCGAAGGAGGGTTACAAAATGATATCAAAGCCTAGGTTCAACACTTAGCCTAAATGGGCCTTGAATAATAAAATTTAGAGCTATGTTACAGTTTGATATTAAAAAAAATGTTTAATATTAGACCTTTGAAAATAAAATTGAGGTCAGAGAGTTGAATAATCATAAATTAATGTTTTACTTGCTAGATTTGTGTTGAATTTTAGGCTTACAATTGATGTGGATACTAACCTTGATAAAATGTTGATATGATTTTTTTTTATTTCTAATCGACATATAGGCATGGCATTTGGTTTTATAACCAGCTTCATAGCTACATTCTTAAGGGAAGATATTCCAAGGTGATGAGTGAAAACATTTATTTATGATTGAATTACCTAACAATTGTGTGTGTAACAACACATAAGAAGTTACAACTTGCAATAAGAAATAGAGTAATGGACAACAATATGGTACAACATAGTATGCACCAAACCCATCGTGAGCAAGAAGAAGACTTAGTTATAAAAAGGAAAAAATAAATTTCCCCTAATGGAATAGATAACCTTATGAGCTTGAGAGCTAAGATGAAAAGTTGCAAAGAAGAGAACAAAAGACTCATTAGAAAACAAGAATAACATAAAATGTTGAACACAATGTTGCTACAAAACTTGTCATACATGCAAGGATTGTTGCAACATGAATCAACCGCTATAAATGTGAAAGGTGTCATATTGATCAGATTAGAGAGAAACCCCATAAGGTTGGGAATAAGGGAAGGCCATTAACATGTTGGGGTTGTGGAGAAGAACACAATCCTTGAGTTCTCTATCAAACAACAAAATAAGGATAGCTCATGTAAAATCTAAAAAAAATGTGCCAACAACCATTAATATAGAAGGAGGTAACTCAAAGATGAAGACTTTGAAATGTCGAAATTGTGAAAAGAATCGCCTACATAGTTACTTCCCTTATAAGAAGCATGACAATGGGGAAACTCTATTGTCCAAAATGGTTCCCCAATCAACAAACCACACATCAGTGCATTAAGGCTAGATACATCAACAAAAGGTCGATAGGAAGAAACCTAGCAGTTGCAGTAGAGCTCGGTAGGAGTTGGATGGCACCTAAAGAACTTGTGAGGGATGAGTCACCCACTTTTAGTGGTGAGGTGAACAGAGATGAGGGATCATCCCCACGATCCCTCTAAACTACTAAAAATTCCTCTTGAACTATTTAGATCTATTTTTGGGATCTTAGGGTTGTTATAGGCCTTATGAAAGACTCCGATTAAAAGTTTGTGCATGTGATAGTATGTTAAGCACTAATTGTTGAAGAAAATATAGTAGGTTTAATTTTTTATGAATGTCTACTATGAGATGACATGTCGAATGCAAGAATCCAATAAATTGAATTAGTTGTCCAATTTACATATTAGAGGTCATGGCTGAATTAATTAACTAAATAATGATATGTGTGTAGGGAGTTAATATGCACAAGAATGCAAAGGGAAGGGACCCCATAATTGTTACTAAAAAACTAAGAATTGGTCTTTAACTTGCTAAAAAAAATTAAGGAAACTTATTTCTTGGTAAAGAATATTGCTATGTTTATTCATATGATGAAATTTATAATTAGCTTGAAAATCTACCTTGCATAAATATGTTAGAGGGAAAATGTGGATAACATATTATCCAAAGGGGCTTAGATGGGTCCACATAATAAAATGGACAATGTTGTTACATCTGTGAAAATGGCATGAGAAGGAAGTTCCCTTAACTAAAAATTATGTTTCGCTGACTGAAAATGTGAAGTTGGGTTACACTTTTGTAAGAATTGTCCATGAAAAATTCATAATAGTAGTTTTTTTTCGAACCAAAAAACAATTCGGCTGAGTGAAAAAAATCTGCGAAATTATTTAAATTTATTCGGTCGAACTATTAATATTGATCATTTAGATTAACGTTGATTGTTTAACAGGTCTTTCTCCGAAGGTGTAAAAATCAGCAATAATATTTTTTCAGCTGAAAAACAATTTGACTGAGCCAATGTTTTGGCCGAAGTAGTTTTTCATCCAAACAAATGTCTATATATGTATATAAAATGACCGACATGCTATTACAAAATTTTCTGCAGTTTTTGGTTCGCTGGTTGTTTGCGTTCATTGGTTGCTTTCCGTCATTGTGTGGTGCGGTTAGCCATGTAGTGCACTTGTATTATAGGTGCGTGATTTTCTCTCTTCCTCGTAAGTCTCAGTAAAATAAATTGTGGTATTTTTTTTTATAGAACTTGAGTGACAGGATTTACAATTTCGCCATTCAACCAATGTGACTTGCTATAAGTTTAAAGAGTGTGCTTGACTATCTAATATTAACATTTGTAGAGCTTATTCGTTTGTCGAGCTTAAGTTTTCAATTTTTTTAAGTAATATAAATATAACTCTTATTCTAAATCTAGAACGTGAAGAAGAAAAATCATATTTCCTTATAGATATGCACTGTTAAGAGCTTTTTTCTCTCCATAACATTTTCACATAGATGAAAATATCTCAATTTTTGCATCGACTGTCACGTACTAATCTTCGTATGTGAACCAAAAGCATAGTTGATTGAATTATGCAAAAGTGTTGTGTACATAGGCAGCGAATATCGAATGAATGTTAATGTAATCCACTTATATATAATTATTTAAAAATATATATATTCATATGTATTCATTTTAAAAAAATGGGTTTTACCCACGTTCACACATTCTACTTATACATAAGTATTGTACAAAAAATCAAGAGATTAATTAATCTATATAATCATGTACGGATATGGAACCAACTGTTGAATTGTACCTAAACCTTCTAGATCTCACTCTATCTACTTTAATTTCAAATAAATATCAACAAGTTGCTTATGTTGATGTGTTATGTCAAGCACATCAGTTTTGAAGGATAGAGCACGAGACTATAGGTCTGCTGCACTTGTATTTTGATCTACTACACTTGTATTTTGGTGGATATGAGATAAGAAACTTTTTGCATCAAAATTTTCAGAATGGCACATTTCCTTTCTAATTGATTTTTACGAGGGATGTTAGAGTATTGAGCTTCCATTACTAAATATTATTTAATCACTCCTTATTTTGATTTATTCAAGTGGACATTAATTATATATGTAAGTATGTAAGTAAAGAAATTCCAATTATTTTAATAGAAAACCCCTATATAAAATTCTAGGTTAAAGCTTTTTTGTAATATTTCATTATCCAATCACAATATATATTTATTTTTCATCATTATCCCATAAACTAAAGCATTTGCAATAAGTAAATATATTATTCATTTTATTGGTTTTTATTTTTTTATATGGATCAGAAAACCAATTAAAAAACAAACAAACAATGAAGTATATTATATTGCATTGATAGAAGGCTTAGGAGTAGCTAGGGAGTATGGATCCAATTGAATTAGAGACTTCACCAATTCTCAACGTGTTGTAGAAATTCCTTGTAGATTCAATATGCAGATTATAATATGCTAAAACAGTTGACTTGAATCTACTCTACTCATTAGTGGAAAGAATAAATGATTGATGAAATTATGAAGCATAAAAGATAAAGAGTTTAGTCACACATAATACAATAACTTTATTGGGAAATCCATAGCTAAAAACCCATGTTATCTATATATTGCATTAATAAAAAAATATGAGAACATTACAATGCTTTTCTTAAGTTTGAGCAACCTCTACACTATCTCAATCTATCTCACTTCTTCATAGACAAACTTCAACCAATATTAAGCCAAATATGTTTCCTGTCAAGCTCTTATTTTCTTGCATAGTTTCCGAGACAATTAGCCCATATTTAATTGGGAAATTCCTCATCCATAACTGTGAAATCCATCATAGGCATTCGTATTATTGTGTGCACCACCTGTAAAATTTAGATGATTATTCAACTAATAGTACACTATCCCTAAACACAAATCTCAACTAAGTCTTTCTCTGATCTAACATGCATGAATTAATTATGAGTGAATATTCATCTTACTAGTTGAGCAGTGATAGTTACACCCTACTGCTACAGGTTACACCCCGCTACTGTATCTCCCACTAATTCATCCATAAGTTGGAACTAGTTTAACTGAATTTAAATGAGTTAAACTGAATTAAATAAAACTCAAAAGAACTCAACCTGAGCCCTTGAAATTTCAGAACCACTCTACATAATTGTAGATAGAATATGAACTCGAATTAATTGAGCCAACTAAGTCAAATTAACTTAGTTAACTATTACAAATTGTCATGATATTTGGAATTACAATTTAATTCCTAATTTAATTCAAGGACAAAATTAAATTAGGATTTTCTTGTTGCATTTTTTAACATTCCCTCTTATCAAGAAACGAATTATCTGATACCCCAACCCTGCCTCTGTGAAAATCAAATTTTCATCTTGACAATGAATTTTTCAAAATATTTGCATCCCACTCCTCTGTAGGAATGTACTCTAGCAACATGTTTCTTCCCTATCCACAATCTCGCGTATGGTGATACCAGATGTCCATATGCTTGGACCAATCATGAAAAAATAAATTCTCATAGAGTTTGATAGAACTCTGATTTTCATATTAAATTAGTGTAAGATCCATCCTTTGACTAAATAACCCAATAAGTATCTTCCTCATCCAGATAGCATCACAAGCTCCTTGACTAACAACCATGTACTCCTACTAAACTAAGTGCAACTGATCTCTGCTTTCTATTGTACCAAGAAACTATTTTTTACCCAATACTGTAGATTCCCCCTAATGTGCTTTTCTTGTTGGATAGACTC
The DNA here is from genome assembly GCA_000404065.3 of Pinus taeda. Lineage (NCBI taxonomy): Eukaryota > Viridiplantae > Streptophyta > Pinopsida > Pinales > Pinaceae > Pinus > Pinus taeda. The sequence goes on along the minus strand of APFE030427008.1, from coordinate 50,439 downwards.
CCTATCCAATCTACATTTCTGAAGCCTTGAAGCTTCACTCCTCTTTTTTGTTTGTACCAAAGAAAAAACTAAGTGGTACCTCTTAGGTATCTCAACACATGTTTAGATGCCTTCCAATAAAGTTTTGTTGGCTTAACCGTAGCTTGACTAAGTTGGTTTACTGCAAAACACATGTCCAATCATGTGTTCACCAAATAAATAAGTGAACCCACAAGCTTTCTATAAATAGTAGCCTCCACTACTTATCCTAAAGTAGCATCCTCCTTTCTCCAGTTACATTCTAGAGCAATCTCCATGATTTTGCTGCTCTCTTTGTGGAACTTCTTAAGTATCACATTGGCATACATTCCCTAAGAGACAAACAATTCCTCATCTCCTTTCCATACTTCCATACCAATAAATTAATGCATGAGCCCCATGTACTTCATTTCAAATTCTGTTGCTATATCCTCTTTGCAAGATTTTACTAGCTTCTCATCAGCTATTAGAATCAAATCATCAATGTATAATACTATAATCAACAATTTACCTTGAACCACAATATGGTAAAGGTCCACGTCTGCTTCACTTTTGGTGAATCCCAACTTCGTGAAATAGTTGTCAATCCTAGTGTACTGAGCACGAGGTGCTTGTTTTAGAACATAAAATTCTTGCTTGAGTCTCCACACATGCGACTCTCTATTGAAGGTATCAAATCCTTCGAGCTCCTTAATATACACATGTTCCTCAATCATACCATTGAGGAATTCTGTCTTCACATCCATATTATCTATCTTCCATCCCGTCTATGTAGACAATTCTAGAATAGATATGATTGAAGACTGCCTCTCTAATGGAGAAAAGGTCTCATCATAATCAATTCCTTCCACTTGAGAGAACCCTCTCGATGGAAATATGGCCATGTGTTTCTCCAGACTCTGATATGCTACTTGATTTACCTTATAACACCATCTGGAACTCACCACTGACTTGTCCGCTCATCTTGGGACCACTGCACAATTTTTTTTTTTATAGTGGATTCATACTTCTCAACCATGGAATCAACCCATACTAGTTGTTGCACTGCTTACTCAACTGAGGATGGCTTAGCTTCTACACTCTTGCTCATCAAAGCCATGCTTCCAGTGCACCAATTTGGTGACCTTCTCTGCCTATGTTGTGATGTGAGTGCTCCCACTTTCTCTCTACAATCATTCATCAATTTATCAACCTCTCTGGTGTGCTCTCTCTGGAAGTCTCTACATGAGTGGGTGCTTCCACTCTCTTCTCTTCTCCCTGTGGCTACTCCAAATCATCATGAGCTTCCTGTTTTGGAGCTAAAATATCTTCATCTAGATGTAACTAAAGCTCCCTCTCAGGGGAACATATCATGGCCTTCTCTTCATCAAACTTCACATCTCTATGAATCATTATCATCCTATTGGATGGAAAGTACACCTAATAGTTGTGAGGTGTATCAATGTACGCCACAAATGTGCCAAACACAATTATTGTCTCTAGTTTTTTCCATGCATCCTTGGCAACATGATGGTAGACTAATGAACCAAAGATCCTCAAGTGTGCCACATCTAGTTTCTTAATTGAAAAATCTTCTCCAAGTGTACTCATCCCAAGAATTTGATGAGGGCTTTTGTTATACAAATAAACAGTTGTGCTACATTCTTTAGCCCACAAGTGTAACAATAGGCCCTGATCATGAAACGTCATCTGTGCAGCTCCAACAATACCTTTTTTCTTCCTTTCATTCAACCCATTCCTGTTGTGGGTTATGAGGTGTTATTACATCCCGTCGAATTTCTTCTGATGCACAAAATTTCTTAAATTCATTCAACACATCTTCTCCACCATTATTTTTTTTGAGAGCTTTAACTTTCCTTCTAGTATCTTTCTCAACAAGTGCTTTAAATTCACAAAATTTAGCGAACGTCTGATCTTTCTTCCGCATGAAGAAAATACAATGGTTACAAGAAAAATCATAAAAAAAATATTACTTAATGCCTGTGCTTGGCCATGGATGTTGTTAATAAAGGTCCACACACATCTGAGTGAACTCGATCAAGGATCACTTGGACTTGACTGTCTTTACCATGAAAGGAAGATTTGGTGTACTTCCCTAATTTACACCCTTCTCATGTGTCTCTCTACTCTACTGTACCCTTGGGAACTCCTGTATAAATTTGTTGCATGATCTTCAAAGCTCAATGGTGCAAGTGAGCTAATATTCTATGCCACAACTCATCAATGTCTCGAATCTACACCTTCCTTGCTTTATTACTCAAAGCAAAGTAGTCCTCTACATTAAAATTTTAGAGGTTCTTCACCTAAAACCAGATTTGCTTCACCTGTGCTAAGGATATATGGCGAAGCAAAGCCTTTCCTTTACTAAATATCACATCATAACCACGGTCCTCCAACATCGCAACTAAAACCAAATTCTTCTTCAAACCAAGAAAATACTTGCATCTTTTAATGTGAAAGGAGAACCATACTCCATATGAAAGCTAATAGTATCGATGTTGATCACACTATACCTCCCATCATCTCCCATCTCAATGTCCTTCTCCTCCAAGTGTTGACATTCTAATATAGGTGTTGTCCTTGATGGCAACTCACTCAGATGAAAGTTCACAATGCAACAGGTCAACAACAAAGGATTACAGATCAGACTCCAAAAAATGAAGAAAGAGAGGTATACATTGGTTCACTTTGTCCAATGTGCATATACACATGGTTTAACAAAACAAAAGTAGCATATAACATATACACGCACTTTCACAAGAGGAAAAGTGCATATACGTTGGAAAACCAAGTTTTTGGTCCAAGGTGTTTGATCCAAGGTATTTTGGTCCAAGGTATTGACCCTAGGTATTGGGTCCAAGGTATTGGTCCTAAGTGGTTTTGGTCCAACGTATTGAGAAAGGCCTAAGAGTATATAAGGAGGATGAGATCATTAGGCCAAGGAGTGCAAGAAATTATATTCTAAGGAATACTTCTATCTCAAGTATATATTATGTTGCAGGGTTATGTTTGGGATTGGATCTGAAATATTCATGTGCACCTTGAGTTCGACATTGAATCAGGAATCATGAGACTTGAAATGACTTATTCTTGAATGATATGATATTTGTTGAGACCAAATCAGATGTTTTGTGCCTATTTTATTTGTTATCTATCATGATTTAGGTTTGTCTAAAGTCTGGAATTGCAGCAAAGTTCTGAGTCAAAATTTGTAGATCTGTAGGCAGGTTCGTCTCAACCGAAGGGTGTGTACATGGAGGTTTGACTCTTTCAAGTAGCATATACAAAAAGAGAATATTCTTTTCAGATCTGACTGATCTATCTAATCAAATTCCATTATTTTATTGTTGTCTGTCAATGAAGTCTTCTTAGATTTGAGCGTAGAATTGTTGTATAAGGAAATTGAATCTGATTGATTGATTGATTTATTAATTGATTAAGAAGGAAGGGTGATCCTTGTTGCTATCTATTTTGAACTATGTAATATGAAAGTAGATATTCAAAATGTCATTGATTGGTATAGTCTGTGTTTCATAAGTTTATGATTCAGTATCTTTAGAGATATACACAGGTTGGGTTAAAGGAGGTAGCATATACATGGAGGTTGGGTTCAACCAAGTAGCATATACACTCTAATGTATGATTTTTGAGGTTACAGTTGGTTTTGGATGATGATGCAAGGTTCTGGGTTCAACATAGTGTTCTGGTGTCAGTGATATGATTGTTCATATTATCTGAATATTGGTTTATGCAGTTTAAGTTTAAAAGGCTTTGATGGGTCTAGTATGAAAATATGATGAAACCTGGCCTTTATCTTGTGGTGTTGTGATCCAAGAGTATCTAGTATGAAAATTCATGAAATGTAGTCCCTGGTGGAAGAGTGGAGCTTTATGTAGGCTGGCACCTATGTACTAGCAAACATATTGGCTATTATTAGAGATAGGGGGTTGTAGCTCCCTTCTAGTAGAAGCTGGAAAAGAAGAGAAGGTTTTAACCTTCTATAGGTAGAAACCTGCGTACTGGTATGAGTCTGCACTAGTACAATATTGTAAACAGATTTTCTTATTATTAAAAGAAGATAGAGACGATAGAAGCAGGTGGTTTTTACCCACATTTGGTTTCCACCTTAAATCTTGGTGTTCATGTGTGTTGCTTATGTGTTATACTTTATTATGCTTTCACTACATTGTCCAATAAATCTTTGATATACTGGTTTAAGCTCAACAATAAACTATCTAAATCACAAGTTCTCTGCATATATGTTGGTTTCTTTAAGCACAGTCGTGTGTACATGCTAGTTCACTTCACTGAAGTAGCATATATAAATCTATTTGGGAAATAAAATTATTAATCTAATAATACTGATTCACCCCCCTCTCAATATTATTTCCAACAATTGGTATCAGAGCAAGTCCTTCAGAAGAAGCTTGATCACTTGAAGGGAGATCTATCAACATGAATAATCAAGAAATCATGGGATCCATTAGATCACCAATCTTCGATGGGAGACACTTTGTTTATTGGAAAATAAGAACCATAGCCTATCTACAATCGCTTGGAACGAATGCCTAGGAAATTGTGTAAGGAGGATATACATTTCCAACATCAATTCCTATAGATACAGTAGGTAAAAACAATGCCAAAGCTACGAATATGTTACTCGGAAGTCTACCACAATCAGAGTTTTTCAAAGTCATTTAGCTCAAATCAGCCAAAGAAATATGGGACAAAATCGTTCTGAGCTACAAAGGAGACTCTTAGGTAAAACGTGCTAAGCTTCAAACTCTCAGAATTCAGTATGAAACTCTTAAGATCTATAGTGATGAAAGTATAGCTAGTTACTTCCTATGTATATATGAGGTTGTCAATTGTATGAAGAATCTGGGTGAAGAAATTAAGGAAGTTACCTTAGTTGAGAAATTTTTAAGATCCTTGTCTTCTAAATTTGACTCCAAAGTGTTTTCCATAGAAGAGAAATAGGATTTGCAGAATATCACTATGACACAGCTTAACGGAACCTTAATTACCTTTGAGATGAGAAAAGGAGGACCATTAGATATGAGAGAAGCCACATTCAAAGCTTCATCAAAAGGAAAGCAAGAACACAATGAATCAAGACATATTTCAGAAGAAGAATATGAGGTAAGCTTTGTCAAAAAGCTTCAATGGGGTTTTGGAAGGTTTTTAGGTATGTTACCCTTCAAATACTTTTCTTGTGGTAGAGTCGGTCATTATGCTGTCAGATGTCCTCATAAAGATAAATTTGAAAAAGGAAAGGAATATGCAAAATGGAATAAGAAACAAGTTGTGAATAAAATGAGTTACTATACTCATGAAGATAGTGATGGTTTATCTAATAGTGATGAATATGAAACTAGACAAGATTACAGACTTATCATGGCTTATGACGATGATAATTTTTGGGATGCTTTAGAAGAGACAGAGCTTCATGAAGAAATATCTAAACTCAAAACCTATTTAGAAGAAAAGAATATGATTATAGATAACTTGACATACCAACTTGCTGGAAAGGAAAAACATAATGAAAAACTCGAATGTCAAATTGTGGGTCTAAGAAAGGATCTTGAGAAAACAAAATCTCTCAATCTTAGATTTGCTAAAGGATCAGAAACTTTAAATGAAATTATCAAATTTCGGCATTCTCCTCTGATAAAAACAGGTCTTAGATATATTTAAGAAGCATTTCAATCACAAAAGACGTCAACATATACCAAAAGCTATCTTGATCCAGCAAAGACCAGTAAACGGTATGACAATCATCAGCAAAGGCATAAAGCAGATCACTAGGTAAATTAGACTCAATTTACTCCAAGGATGAATAGGAGCCACAACCAACCTCAGGTAAATCATACTCAATTTGCTCCAAAAATGAATATTAATAGAAACTACAATCACCATGTCAATAGATTCAATAGTCGCAGGAACTTCTTTAATGGGCAATGTTTTTCATGTCATAATTTTGAACACAAAGATGATCAATGTGTTGCTTACAAAATCATCATGACTAGAGAAGCATGAAATCAAAGGAATGTAATAGGGATCAAGAAAATTTCCTATAATAACTTTTCCCTTGTTGAAAATGAAATAGAATGCTCAAGCTGTAACAACTTTGGTCATGAAGAATCTGGATGCAGGAGAAAATTTTGGCAAACATATCAAAAGGAGAAAAATCCATTAAATCCCAAGATATGGAGAAGGAAAGATATCAAATATAAATATATGGTATAGCCTTCTATGCAGAAGGGCAAGAAAATGAGTGGTACGTCAACAGTGGATTCTCAAAACACATGACAGGTGACAAAGAAAAACTTCACTCATATAATGCCTTAGAAAAGGAAAAGAATGTCTCATTTAGAAAGGACACCCCTACTATCATAAAAGGTAAAGGATCTGTTTTCTTGAAAGAAAAGGTTAAATCTAGAAATGTTATGTATGTAGTCAGTTTAAAGCATAACTTGTTGAGTGTCAGTCAAATGTGTGATCAAGGAAATGAAGTGGTGTTTCGATCAAATAAATGTGTTTTTCATGAGCTTGATATAGGAGAGATAGTGAGCAAAGGTACAAGAACTCCAAACAACTTATACATACTCAAGGGAGGACAACAATAGTGTTATCTAAGAAAAAATGATGAGAACTGGCTGTGGCATAGAATATTGGGACATCTAAGTTTTTCTCAGATAAGAAAAGCATGCAGATTCAAGGTTGTTCGTGATCTTCCAGATATCAACATCCTAGAAAATACAATATGCAAACCATGCTAAATTGGCAAGCAAACTCGAGTTCACTTCATGGAAAAAGAAGGGTCAGCCAGTAAGCCTCTTGAACTTGTCCATACTGATCTATGTGGACTATCAAGGAAAAACTCACCTCATGGATAAGAATGCTTTATTTTGTTCATTGATGATTTTTCCAGAATGTGTTGGATAGGTCTTCTAAAGCATAAAGATGAAGCTTTTGAAAAATTCCAAGCCTTAAAAGCTTTGGCTGAAAATGAATCAGATCGAAAAATCAAATGCCTCAGATCTGATTGAGGAGGGGAATTTACCTTCGATGAATTCTTTGACTTTTGTGAACAACATGGAATAAAAAGGCAATTCTCCACCGTAAACACTCAACAAAATGGTGTGGTATAAATAATGAACATAACAACTCAACAAATGGCTTGAGCTATGCTAGATGAATTTGGAACTCCTGCAACCTTCTGGGGTGAAGTTGCATTCGCTACCGCAACAATTCTCAACCAAGAAAATGTTCAGTTAAACAACACTCAAACTCCACATGAACTTTGGTATGGTAAGGCTCCTACTGTAAAATACTTTAAAGTTTTTGGAGGCAAATGCTATATCAAAAGCACTAATGAAAAACTTGGTAAGTTTGAACCCAGAGGAGATGAAGGTATTCTTCTTGGTTATTCTTCTAGAAGTAAAGGATATAAAGGTTATAATAAAAGACTTGGAAAAATTGTTGAAAGCATTGATGTTTTAGTTGATGAAGCATGCAAAAATCCAAAACAGATAAATCAATAGAAGATTATGACAATGAAGAAGATGGGGATTATTTTCCCACATCAAATCAAAATTGTATTGAAGAAGAAACCAATGAAGCACTAGAAGAAGAGATAATGGTAGAAGAAAAGACTCCATCCAGATATGTTCAAAAAAATCATCCAAAAACTCAAATTCTAGGGGAAAAAAAGGCAGGTGTACAGAGAAGAAGAACTATTACATAGACCTCAAGCTATCTAGCAATGCTATCCTCCACCGAACCTCAAAATGTAAAAGAAACATGCAAAGATGAATGTTGGGTCAGGCCATGGATGAAGAACTTGAGAAAATTGAAAAAAATGATACTTGGGAATTAGTTCCTATACCTCATGATAAAAATATTATAGGAACTAAATGGATATTCAAAAACAAGTTGAATGAAAATGGAGAAGTCATTAGAAACAAGGCCAGAGTTGTTTGTAAATGGTATGCTCAACAAGAAGCTACAGATTTTGAAGAAACTTTTGCACCTGTTACCAGACTTGAAGCCATAAGGATGTTTCTTGCTCCTTCTAGTTTTCAGAAATTCAAACTATACCAAATGGATGTAAAATCAACCTTCTTGAATGGATATTTAAAAGAAGAATTTTATATTGAACAACCAGAAGGATTCATTCTTGGAAATGATGCAAAACTTGTATGCAGACTCAGAAAGGCCCTCTATGGTCTGAAACAGGCTCCAAGGACCTGGTATTATCGCTTTGACAAATATTTACACCAAAAAGGTTTTACAAAAGTTTCAATAGAGAGCAATATATATACAAAGATTGAAACTAATAAATAGCTAATTATTATTGTTTATGTTGATGATATCATTTTTGGTAGCAATCCATAATCCATGAGTTAGAATTTTGCTTCAGTAATGCAACAAGAATTTGAAATGTCCTTGCTTGGTGAACTTATCTATTTTCTTGGTCTAAAAGTTCAACAAAATAAAGATGGTATTTTTCTTTCACAAACCAAATATCTCAAATAAATCTTGAAAAGGTATGGAATGGAAGATTCTAAACTTGTATGTACCCCAATGGTAACAGGATGTAGTCTCAGCTCAAATGATGAATCAACAGCTATACATCAACCAACTTATAGATCCATGATTGGTACTCTACTTTATCTAATAGGTACCCAACCTAACATCATTCATGCAGCGGGAATAGTTGGAAGATTCCAAGAAAATCCAAAGGAAGCACGCCTTTAGGTAGTCAAAAGAATTTTCAAATATCTTCAAGGAACTCAGGACTTTGGTTTACGGTATCCTAGAGATGCAAATTTCACATACAGATGTGGATTTGGCAGGAAGTGTTGATGACAGAAAAAGAACTGCTGGTGGTGCATTCTATATGGGTTCCAGGTTAGTGTCTTGGTTCAACAAGAAACAAAGTTCAATTGATTTATCTACAGTTGACACAAAATATGTGGCTGCTACATCTTGTTGCACACAACTACTTTGGATGATGCAAACCTTGCAAGAAATTCATATCACATATACTCCACCCTTCTCCACTCTATGCGATAATACAAGTTCCACCAGTATTTCAAAGGATCCAGTCATGCACTCTATGACCAAGCACATACCCATCAAATACCATTTTCTATGTGAACAAGTGCTTGAACAAAAGGTCAAATTGGAGTATGTTCCCTCCAAAGAATAGGTCACTGATATATTCACTAAACCACCACCCAGAGAAACATTTGAATATCTCAAACAAAAGTTGGGAGTAGTTGTTGCATCATCCTGCTGATTAAATCCAATTTTTCAGAGAAAGGTTATTATAGAGATGTTTCATGAAGTATAGTCGCATACACATGTAGGTTTCTGTGGGTAAAGGACAGTATATGTTTTTTAGACAAGAAAAATAGTGGGGTTAGCTTTGATATGGGTGCTTTGTCTAATGTTGATGATTAAAGTCTATTGATATGCTTTGTTCATTAATTTTTATCTAACTGACAAAGATTCCTTGACCATTGACTTGTTAACAATGCATAGGTAGCATAGGTTTAGGGGGAGAATTAGCCTTCACTCTCATTCTGCATTGTTGCCATTATGGTTGCTGAGTCCAACTGTGGCTTCAGATATTTATACCTTTTGTTACTTAAGTCATGTAAAAGTCTAGGGTGTGATATGTCTTCTAATACATTTGAATTAGTCTTATTGGACAAATGATGTAATTTGTATCCCCACTTTGCATGGGATGGATGATGTAATTATATTTCTATCATGTATAAGCAATTGGTATATCCCCACTTGGTTGGGTGGATGAGTCAAATTTGGTATATCGCCACTTGTTTGGGAGATGGATGCATGTATGTGTCATTAGTGATAGGAAGGTCATACTCACATAGTTGAGTTATATAGTCATGTTATTCTTTTGGAGTATTTTTACAGATTCTTCTTATTATTAGGGGGAGCATGGATGGTTTCAGTGCATCTCAGCATGTACAAATGGGAGCTCAATCATAGAATTCAACATGTACTCATGGGGAGCATGAACAACATAGGGGAGATAATATCTTGTTCTGACCTTTGCCCTTGATGTCAGAGGGGGAGAGTGTCTTGGTGTTGTTGTCGCCATCGAGTCCAAAGGGGGTGATTGTTGGAATTCTGATAGAGGTGTTGTCCTTGATGGCAACTCACTCAGATGAAAGTTCACAGTGCAGCAGGTCAACATCAAAGGATTACAGATCAAACTCCAAAGGATGAAGAAATAGAGGTATACACTGGTTCACTTTGTCCAAGGCACGTATACACGCGGTTTAACAGAACAATAGTAGTGTATAACGTATACACGCATTTTAACAGGAGGAAAAGCGTGTATATGTTGGAAAACCAAGTTTTTGGTCCAAGGTATTGACCCTCAGTATTAGGGCCAAGGTATTGGTCTAAGGTATTGAGAAAGGCCTAAGAGTATATAAGGAGGAGAAGATTATTAGGCCAAGGAGTACAAGCAATGAGATTCTAAGGAATACTTCTATCTGAAGTATATATTATGTTGCAGGGTTATGTTTGGGACTGGATCTGAAATATTCATGTGCACCTTGAGTTCAACATTGGATTAGGAATCATGAGACTTGAAATGACTTATTCTTGAATGATTTGATATTGGTTGAGAACAAATCGGATGTTTTTCACCTATTCTATTTGTTATCTATCATGATCTAGGTTTTTCTGAAATATGGAATTGTAGCAAAGTTTCAAGTCAAAATTTGCAGATCTGTACGTAGGTTCGTCTTGGACAAAGGGACTGTACACGCAGGTTTGACTCTTTCAAGTAGCGTATACAAAAATAAAAGCTTATTTTCATATCTAACTAATTTATCTGATCAAATTTTGTTGTTTTACTATTGTCTGTCAATGAAGTCTTCTTAGATCTAAACTTAGAACTGTTGTATAAGGAAATTGAGTCTGACTGATTGATTGATTGATTGAAAAGGAACGCTGGTCCTTATTGCTATATGTTTTGAACTCTGTAATATTATAGTAGATCTTTAGAATGTCACTGATTGGTACAGTCTATGGTTCATAAGTTTATGATTCAGTATCTTTAGAGATATACACAGGTTGGGTTAAAGGAAGTAGTGTATACACTCTAATGTATGATTTTGGAGGTTACAGTTGATTCTGAATGATGATGTAGGGTTCTGGGTTTAGCATAGTGTTCTGGTGTCAGTGATCTGATTGTTCAGATTATCTAAATATTGGTTGATGCAGTTTAAGTTTAAAAGAATTTGATGGGTCTGGTGTGAAAATTTGATGAAACGTGGCCTTCAGCTTGTGGTGTTGTGATCCAGGAGTATCTAGTCTGAAAATTCATGAAAAGTGGGCCCTGCTGGAAGAGTGGAGTTTTCTGTATGTTAGCACCTATGTACCAGTAAAAATATTGGCTACTACAAGAGCTAGGGGATTGTAGCTCCCTTCCAGTAGAAGCTGGAAAACGAGAGAAGGTTGTAGCCTTCTGCAATTAGAAGCTTGCGTACTAGTATGAGTCTACACTAGTACAATATTGTAAACATATTTTCTTATTATTAAAAGAAGATAGAGACAACAAAAATAGTTGGTTTTTACCCACATTGGGTTTCCACCTTAAATCTTGGCATTCATGTATGTTGCTTATGTGTGATGCTTTATTCTGCTTTTACTGGACTGTCCAATAAATCTCTGACATACTGGTTTAAGCTCAACACATGATAAACTATCTAAATCACAAGTTCTCTACATATACATTTGTTTATTGAAGCACAGTCACGTGTACATGCTAGTTCACTTCACTGAAGTAGCATATATAAATCTGTTTGGGAAATAAAATAATTGATCTCATAATATTGATTCACCCTCCTCTCAATACTATTTCCAACACAAAGTCACTGAAGAACTCTTTGTTTTTGGTCATGTGGAATGAGGTTCCACTATTTAGGTACCACACACTACCCATCACTAATGTCACCATGCAAGTGATGAGGGTGAAATCCATTTTAAATTGTGACAAAAGAGCTTCACCTACTACTACTCCTTAAGGCTTCTTACCTAAATTTTTTTGTGGACACTTTGTGGCATAATGTCCCAACTCATGATAGTGAAAAAATTTAATCATTGAGATTTCCTTCTTCTCATCGCCCTGACTAGAATTAGATTTGGAATGGGATGACTCCCCATTCACTTTTTCCACCTTTCTAGATAAGGCATAATTCTTCTCATCATCATGCTTGGATGAGGATCCATCTCTGGTGTTTCATCGAATCACTTCTTGTACAAGGTTGGACCACAATCGCTCCCACTCTGGTAGCTTCCCCCTCCCATTAACTAATTCCTGGTAGCTGTGCTAGCTCTTGGTAAGTCCAATAAGTGTTAGTCTCACAATATTATCTTCAACAACTATAACACTGACACTTCCAAGCTCATCCTAACATTGGGTGAACTTGGTCCAGTACTTAGGTATTGTGTTGCCCTTTTCCATATTGATCTTTTTGAGCTCGTATTTTAGTGCTAGCTTCCTGTGGTCATTATTGTTTTGAAATAGGTCCATAAATTCCTTCCAGATTGCAAATGGAGTTTCCTTACTAGGGAGGTTCAAGACAATATGAGCTCAAACTCCTTCTGGGATAATCCTTCTCACCTTTGCCACACACTTTTCCACTCTGCCAGATCCCGAGCATCAGCTGGCTTAGGAATATCTTTGTCTATGAATTCCTTAATCCCATTGCCTTCCAACACTACCTCCATCCTATCCTTGCAAGAAATATAGTTAGAACTACCCTCAAGGACCTATTTGAGTCTCAATACATAGAATGACATCTTGCTAGCTTTGAAGTATGATACTGCAAATTCAATTTCTCCTGCAAACGACAAACTCGTATTCTCCTCTTCTATAGTGATTTAAGCTTTGATACCATGTATAAATTCCCTGCAGATTCAAAATACGTATTGTAATCTGATAAAAAATTAACTCTAATCTACTCTACCCATCAAGGGAAACAATAAACGATTGATGAAATCATGAAGCATAAAAGAGAAATAATTCAATCACACATAACACAATAATTTTATAAGGAAAGTCATAGCTAAAAACCACTGCTATCTATATATTACATTAGTTAGAAAATATGAGAAGATTACAATGATTTTCTCAAGCCCGAGCAACCTCTGCATTATCTCAATCTATCTCACTTCTTCATAAGCAAAATGCAACCAATACATAGCCAAATCTACTACCTACCAAGCTCCTATTTTCTTGAGCAGTTTCCCAGGGAATTAACCCATATTTAATTGTGAAATTCCTCATCCATAACTATGCAATCTATCATAGGCCTTCCTCTGGTTGCATGAACCACATGTACAATTCGAATGATTATACAACTGATAGTACATTATCCCTGAACTCCAATCTCAACTGTGTCTTTCTCTAATCTGACGTGCATGAGTTAAATAGGAGTGAATCTTCAATTTACTGGTTGAGCAATGTTGGTTCAACCTCACTATTGCAGGTTATACCCAATTACTATACCTCCCACTAATTACTCTGTTAGTTGTCACTAGTTTAACTTAATTTAACTCAGTTAAAATGAATTAAATAATTACAACTCAAAACAAATCAACCAGAGCCCCTGAAATTTAGGAACCAATCTACATGACTCAAGATAGACTCCTAACTCGAATTAACATAGACAACTAAGTAAAATTAACTTAGTTAACTATTACAAGTTGTCATGAAATGTGGAATTACAAATTAATTCCTAATTTAATTCAAGGACAAAATTGAATTATAATTTTCTTATTGCATTTTTTAACACTTATGTGCAACCAAATGAGAGGCATGTAGCAAGTAAAAAAGGAGAGATTAAAAAATTGCATGGAGAAGCAACAAATATTGTTAGTCAATTTCAGTCATTTAGCATAAGACGTTGTACAAATGTTAATAGGATGTCTAGTGATCTATTGTATGGGTCAATGCCAATTCAAGATTTCTGTGTTAATGATGAATTGGTGTTAAGAAGTTGTCCATCAAAATTCACTGATGGACATTGTAAGATATCTTTGATATGGGTGTGTTTTTTAGTTATAAATGTGTTATTTTTAATGACCATGTGTTTTTTTCAACTTTATACAAAGTTTTCCCCACTATGTATCATAAGTTTGGAAATAATACTGAGGGGGGGGGGGGGGGGGGGGGGGAAGTGAATCAGCATTATCAAACTCTTATCAATTATACAAATATTTTTAGGTTCTGACAATTGAAATTGCATATACCTTCCAAACTTATAATTTAATTTATCTTTACATGTTTTTCCTTAATATATGGAGAACATAGAATAATGAGAAGGAACACAAAATAGATAGTCACCACCAGGAACACAAGATGTAAGGTGGAAACCCAATGTGGGTGAAAACCACCTGTTGCAATATGTCTCTATCTTCTTTCAATTAGAAACTTCTTCTTACAATGGTTTTGTACTGGTGCAATCTTTTACCAGTACGTAGGCTGCAACCTGCAGAGAGCTACAACCCTCTCTCGTTTTCCAGCTTCTTCTGCAAGGGAGCTACAACCCCCTTAGCTCTTGTACTAGCTGAAATACTAGTACGTAGGTGCTGACCTACAGAAGGCTACTACCTTCTCTTTCCTTCGAGGGACCACATTTCATCAATTTTAAAACTGGATCCAAAACATCATGTACATGTGCATCACCCAATCTCCTTTAAACAAATAACTTCTCAAAATGCAGTAACTAGAAAATAACACCAATAACCAGACAACAATTTAAACCCAGATCTCTGTAGATTCAAATAAAAGACAACTAAAATATATTTCAATAAAGGTCCGCAAGTTCACCGAAGGAAACCTGCGGATATCCGCACTTCTGCCGTGATGAGTCTGCGCAACTCTGCACCAGCTTCTTCTCTGGTTCTACAAACCTCCGGACTACGCCATTGCCAATCTCTTTAGTAGATGAGACTTATAATGCTCCATTCTCTCCTTGATTCAGATTCAACTATGTCTTACAAACCGATTATCAGAAATTCAGATCTTGCTCTTTTTAAGATTTTCAACACTTGTGATTAGCCAAAGGATCTCCTTTCCTTTTTATAGGCTAGGCCTCACTCAAAACCATGGACCAAAACCATTGAGAAACAATACCACGGACCCAATACTTGGGTTCAATTCTTTTCGATGCAATACGATGGACCAAAACCATAGGATCAAAAACTGTCAGACTAATACCATGAAACAACCATAAGATTTCCCATGAAAGTGCGTGAACTTTTCTCTGCATGAAAGTGCGTTAATTTTGATGCACTATAATTTATCATCTAAGATGAGTGGGTTGCCATCAAGTACAACATATGTATCATAATGCCAACAATAAGTTGGTTAACATGACATGTTTTAGAAAATTTTGTATGTAATTTTCAAAATCTGCACTTGAACATTTGTGTTTTTAGTCTTGAGTATATTTTAAATGAAGAATTTACACCAAATAATTTTGAAGAAACCCTCAGATAGTTACAATAATTTCCTAAATTTTTGATCTTTCTAAATAGCAATTTTAAGATATTTTTTATTTAATTTTCCAAATGTGCACTTCAACATTTTTGTTTTTAGTCTTGAGTATATTTTAGATGAAAAATTTACACCAAATAATTTTGAAGAAACTCTAGGATAGTTATTATAATTTTTTGAATTCTTGATCTTTTTAAATAGCAATTTAAAGAAATTTTGTATTTAATTTTCGAAATGTGCACTTCAACATTTGTGTTTTTAGTCTTCATTATATTTAAGTGATGAATTTATATCAAATAATTTTGAAGAAACCCTTGAATAGTTACATAAATTTTCTGAATTCTTGATCTTTTTAAATAGAAATTTTAATATTTTTAAATGCATCAAGTAACTTCAAGGGTTACATCAATTTTATGAATTATTGATATTTTTAAATAGCAATAGAACATTTTTAAATGCATAAGGTAAATTCAATGGTTTTTCTAAAGATAATATATCTCTCTATATATAAATATCAATTTCATGGATCGAGGGTTGGGGTCATCACATGAGCATTTTCCACATGATTCTTTGAGGTCAACATCAATTGAGTCTCATGCATTGACTAAATGTGGAGGTCATGGATCGAGGAGATTATCAAATGAATCGGGGGAGGTCTATAGTTTGTTACATCATGATCGTGGTATATATATGTTTATGTGCAAGTTTTGAAATGATATTTAAATATAATCATATATACATGTATATGAAACTGATTTTTCTCTATTTAGATTTATTAATTTATAATAATTTTCATGTTTTTAGGAGCATCTCTCACTACTAGGTCGAAGAGAGAATCAACTAAATCAGTGGAGGGTCATTATTCACATCATTGTGGTATGGTATATATATGTTTATGTGCATTTACTTAAATGATAAATAGGTAGAATCATATGTACATACATATATTGAATTGATTTTTGTCAATTTAACTTAATTAATTTTTCATAATTTTTAATTTGTCTAGAAGCTTCCCTCACTATGTGATCGTGTGAGGGTTGTCAACATTCTCTGAGTCATCAACATTCTCCCGATGGTCAAAAAGCTCAATCAACTCATGTAATTAGGCGTGATGGTGCTCAACCATCTCCATGTGGTCATGATGGTGGTAAACCATCTCCAAGTGGTCATGATGGTGCTCAACCATATCCAGGTGGTAATCAATCTCAATCAGATCATCATGATCCTCATCATTTTGGTCAATTGTAAACCTTTCTTTGATGTTAAAACAAATTTGTACATGTAAATGAATTGTATGTACATATACATGTGCATTTCTATCTTGCATGAGTATAAATAAATTTTCTCAGATGCTATTATATTTATGTAATTATATTGATGTAGTGGGTGAAAATGTTGATCGAAATAAACATAATAAAAGCAACACAATTCAAGATGAAGGTCATACACCAACTATCACCTATCTATATGATATTCCTAATGAGTTTCCTTGGGAAAAAAACACCCAACATTGTAATCTACAAAGGTGCATAGGTCAATATTAAAAATTGAAGAAAGATCTTGGGATTTTGGAGCTCCTTGCAGAGAGTCAACAAAGCTTAGAAATAGTTGTGCATTCTCTAAGCTCATTTATTGATATTTACAAGAAGCTTGGGCTGACCACTGATTAGTTTATAGATATGATGAGGTGTAGAAAGGAAGTATTAATGGGTTACAATAAATTGGTTGATGTAAGTAAACGGGTTACAAAGGCACATGCAAAATCTATGTTTAATTTCAAAGAACGGCCGAAAATAAATATGCTGAAGGTGCAATATTTCGAGCACCCTGAAATAGTGAGCCATTTGCATGATAGGTTACTTGTAGCATATAGAATGTTTGCATGGAATGGCGAGGCTCCACATAATTTTGAAAAAATATTTTATACATAATTGTTTTTGGGTATGACACATAATTATACTAACCTTCCATTTGAATTTTATGCTACTAGGAGAGGTTGAATATATGAACGTAATGGTGCATTAACGAATACTGAATTTCCTCACCCTCCACCACCTTTGGTACCTTGAACTCCTTGTCTGGTAACTTTGCGATCAAATATAGATTCAACTTCTCATATTGGCCGAGAAGCAAGGGATGCCATTATAGAAAACATCTAGACTACATTGATTAGAATTGATGTCAGTCTAGATCGACAAAGAGAATGAGTCGTTGCACATGCTAATTTTGTATATACAAAATACGGGGATATAGATAATATGAATATTGAGGAAGTTAAAACATATGAAAAAGGTTTTCATGATGGTTGGAAACACCTAGTTGGCGATGAGGAAGAGGTGCAGGATCGATATGTTTTACTGGTTAGGGTGAATATTTTAACGTAATGTAATGTATGTGTTAATGTTGATTCACAGACATATTTTTAATTTTTTTAGATATAATCTAACACAAATGTATCATATGTTCACCATTTTCAGTTAGCTCATTTGTTGAATGAAAATTTTGGTAATATCATGGTCCCAAGTTCAGGTTCCAATCAAAATATGTTGAGAGATGTTAGTTTTTTTTAAAGAGTTCATGTTGATACTAGTATTGTAATTTTATTATATCAGTATTTGTGACGACATATTTTTAAAAGAAATAATTGCATATATAATTAAATGTTAATAGATTCTAATTTTGTCTGACATTTTCGACATAGCACCACCCTCTTCCTCCCTATTAGGATATGTGACAAATATTCAATTGTCACATGTATTGATTATTTCAGCTTTATTTTGTTATAAATTGAAGCAAGTTTCATTAAAAATGAGTTCTCTATCATACATTTTCAAAATTTTTGAATTTTAGGTTTGTGGAGTCAGTTTCTATTCTCTAGGGACATTATTGATGGAGTGAGTAATGGGGATAGGATCATCTAAAAAATTTGAAAATGTTGTTTAACAATTTTCTTAATATTGAGAGCTTATGCATTTTGATGTGCAATTTTAAATTTTTAATATGTACATGCATATTTATTGTACAAGTCATCCATGGGGGAGAAATACAAGGGGGACACCACGAGGTATTGCATGAAATTTGAAACTTGATTTAGTTATAGCAATTGAATCGTCTAGACAATTTGAAGAAGTTGATACTTGATTTTTTAATATTGTGAGTTTATGCATTTTCATGTGCAATTTTAAATTTTTAAAATATATACATGTAGATGTATTGTACAACTTATACATGAGGGTGCATTGCATGGAGAACACCACATGGGTGAAATGGAGGGGGAACACCTTGAGGTATTGCCTGGAATTTGAAACTTTTTATAACTTTGTTTTGATGATTACATTCTCATTTAATTTTAAACATTAAATTTTAATTTTAAAGTACAAAATCTTATGTATATATGAAATTACACATGTTTTGCAGTGTACCCATGATTCGGATGAGAGCACGAGGATGTTTATAGATCATATATTTCAGAGAGATTCTCTTTGATGTGAGTTTTTATTTAACAATCTTTTATATTATATTTTCTTTTACCATGATATAAATTTTGGACATATTTAAAGTAAAAACCTTTATTATGAATTGATCTGTTTGATGCATATTTTTATTTGAAAACTTGTTATTATATATTTACTTTTATAATGATTGGTGAGCACTAGTATTGCAGTAAGAATGCTGCAACTCTTGGGGCTTCCTACTTTACTTTTATCAACCCGGTAGTTCGTAACAAACTTGGAAGCGACGGTGCTGTATGCACGAGTACTAGCTCTTACTGCAGGTTGTCACTTGGCCAGCTGGCGCAAGATCACTAGGAGCTCAAGAAAACTTCTATGAGTTTCTAGAAGAAGCTTTTAACTATGATGAAAAAAATCTAACTCTACAGAGGCTATCCTACTTTCAGAGAGAGAAAGAATATTGGAGTATAAACGAAACCCTAGCAAACCCTAATTTAACCACTAACCCTACTTTTGTAGAAAGAGAGATAAAAACCTACGAAATGAATTCCATTACCTACTGAGGAGGTAAAATACATCTATTCAAGCTATTTCCAGAAAGAAATGAGAAAAAAAAACATTTTTTTGGGTTTTCATGTATTTTATGTGAAATTGTTATGCTTTTAATTTATTTGTTTGTTGTTGCGGCGGAGATTTGCTGGTGATGGAAGGAGACATTAGGCGTTTCAGAGGTGTAGGAAGGTGTGGAGGGGTCCTAAAAAGCCTCTGGTAGCCTTCTGGAGACTTCTTCTGCAATAAGACTTCAAAAGTCACTTCTAGGAAATTCTACAGGAGGTTACAGGGGATCTATAGGACCATCTATAGGAGGATCTACAGGAGGATCCCGAGAGCTATTTTTAGAGGTTTTAAAGGTGGAACAATGGTGGGAAAGGGTAGCTGAATATTAGAGGGAGGTGTCAAGGTGTTTCAAGCTCATCAATGAGGATTAGGAAAGAAAATGATGGTTGGATTCGTTCAAAGGACGAGAAGAAATCTTATGAGAGCAATGCAGAAATTAGGGAAAATTCATGAAGGGTTGTGAATGACTTGTGAAACCTGTGAGAAAAGAGATGATGATGGCTGCTTTATTGATATATTATTAATAGAGGTGTGTTGTAAGAGAGCTACACATCTAAATACTGAACCTAAGCAAGAAAAGAACTAGTTGTACCAAAAGAACATAACTATATCTCATGTTAACCTAAATTCTGACCTAGAAAAATAAAATGCTGAACAGTGCTATCTAAACAACAAAGCATGGAAAGAGAATTATTGTAGAAATAGAATTGAACATGGCAAAATGGATCAGAATCAGAGAATTAACTTTTAAATCAAACTACAACACTAGAAATTACATGGAAGAAGAAAAACTATGTTTTTAGTGGCAGCAAGAGTGCCTTGACCTCAGCTCATGGCTCCAAAGGGAGGAAAGGAGATCAAGGCTTTGTTGATGGCCTTTTTGGATATTTTCCTATTTCTATTTAACCTACTTCAGCAACTGAAATGGAAACATCTATGTAAACCAACAAAAGAAACCTATTCTAACCAAGGGAAAATCAATCTATCTAATAGAAATTAATTCATGAACTGAAGCAAAAACCTATAAGTACAAAGAAAGAGGTGTTGGGCAGCTCGTGTTGGGCCCTAACCCAAGAGTTTCACCCCTCTAAAAGAAATCATTGCCGGTTCAGAAAAAATGTCATCTCCATTACCAAAATAAAAGTCACATTACATAAATTGTTCACAAAAGTAAGCTCGAAAATGAGCTGAGCAAGAGCTGCAACAAAAGTGAAAAAATTTGACTAACAACCAACTAAACTACTGAGCACCTAAGCCCTCCTATTTATACAACTGGAGCCTCCAATAGCTCTCCTAAAATCAAGGAGGCTCGGCTCCCAATACTAGAGATAGATAGCAGTTCTTCTTCACTTGCTCGACTGCCCCTTTGATGCATCAATGTGCCTGCTTGTGCTCCAAGTTTTCTGAAGGAGGATTCAAGGTAGGGAGTCATAAATGAGGGGGACACCATACTACAAATCCTCTCCCTTATTTTCCTCGAATATTAGCTACCAAATGCTCATTAATCCTTTGACTTTGTCCCAAAATTGACCAAAAATCTGCATAAAGCACACATTAGAATTCATGGCATAATGACTAACCCAATTCACTCTATTAGCATAAATATAATCAAAAGAATGCAATAAACTAATGAGAATGGTGGGTTAAGCTAAGTTAAGAGGCAAAATGAGCCCATATAATTACCCATTTATGGGGCTCATCATCACCCCCCTATTGAATGTGTTACTCATCCTCTGAGCAACTAATCTATTTCCTCATCTTTGATGGCCCGAATGGCCTCCCTAACATTCCATGCTTTTGATGTTAGATCCTCTTCCTTATCATCGAATCCAACCTTTCTGTCCACCTCTTCGCACTCTTGTCTTTATTCTTCCTCCTTTGTGACATCTAGTAGTCCTAGCAATAGTGGGGGACTCAACTTGAGGCCAATCCAATTGGCCTTCAAACTTTGCATAGAGTGCTTATATAGTGGCACTCTCCTCAATGCTTCTCTCATCCTATTTGGATAGTGATACTCCCTAATTTGTAGACGGTGTGGCAATGTGTTCCACCTTCTCATGTAGGCATGAATGTAGTCATCTCCAAACAATCTCTACATGTCCTCAAAGTGTGCAATAGCCTAGGCCTAATCATTGATGTGCTTGGGGGCACTTTGAGGATTAGCTGCAAGTTGTTGGTGTGTGCTAAGGAGAGCCATAGGGTTTTTTTGCTTTGCTATAAAGTGTTTATTTTGTTCTTTTGCCATCAACTTCTTGGTTTTTGTTGCTCTTTTCTCCTCATGGCTCATCCATGATGCCATGGTCATCAACTGCAAGCCTCCTAACCTAGCATTGTTGTCCCATAGGTTCATATCAATAAGGGCCATGTTATGTAAATAAAACTCTACCAACTTTTCCTTGTCCTCTGGTAAACTTTGATGACATAAATCCATGAACTGTCTATCATCCTGGAAACGTATGGTGCCTCTTTGGGCTAGAGTCTTGATCTGGAACTGTAGCCACTAATCTTTGAGGTATACTCCATATGATTTGGATAGTTGTCTGCACTGTAGTGCCTCCATATCCTGGCTGGCCATGCATGCTAGCTGGGTTTCCTATTCTCGAAGCTATTTTCTTAACATTTCAGTCTCTACTTGGGTTTCCTTTTCTTGCATCTGTTTTCTTAACATTTCACTCTCTGCTTCCAAGTGAGATCTTTTGATGGCTTCTGTATATCTTACAATTCTCAATTCCTTGCCCATTTCTCTCAACTTGTTTTCCATGTGCCCAATGTCTGCCACCCCTTTGGACTTTGTGATCTGCATCCATCTATGACTCCTTACCCTTTCTTTGTCTAGTTCAAAGAAAAGTGGGATTGCAAACTTATGTGGAATAATCTTTCCCCCTTCAAGAAGGTTGTAGTAAGAGCCTAAACTAGGCTAGGGGTCAGGTTCTGGTATCTCTGCTGCCTCATCCTTCTTCTGGGTTTGCTCTTCTGCCTTTTTCTCAAGTTTCTCAGTCTCCTATAACTTTGTCAAGGTCTGTTGTAGGGTGGCCTACACCTCCTACAAGACTGTTTTAGAGCCCTATAGTTTTATCCTTTCCTTCCAAGTGGAAGATCTAGGGCTTCCCCTTTCATAGGTAATGAGGGTTTTGGATGGAGATTCCTCCTTTTTGGTAGTAGGAGAATCTTCAATGGTGATAGGCTCTTTTGAGGGTGGTTTTGGCTTCCTTATTTTTATCCTGGTGCTTTTTGGAGCCCTGAAATACATGGATGGTTTCCTTTCTCTCTTTTGTTTGGGCTTAACTGGGGTGATGAGTGCAGCAAGAACAACTGTTGCCTCCCTTTCTAGTGTTTTAGGAGACACTTCCAACTTCTTTGCTTCTATTTCTTTTTCTTTTATCTTTTTTGCCTCTACTAGTTTTGTTTCTTCTATCCTTGTTTTAATTTCTTTCTCATCTTGTTTAGTTTCTTCCCTCTCTGCTTTAGCCTTGTTCTTCTCAAATTTAGTCTTTTTCCTTTCTGTTTTAGTCTTTTTCTCTTTCGTTCTAGGTTCCTTCTTCTTCTTTGCTTTGGTCTCTTCCTCCCCTATTTCATGTTTTTCTTTCTCTGTTTGGGTTCCTTCCTTCCCTGTTTCAAGTTCCTCGTTCTCTACTTGTGTTTATCTTCCTCTTTTTTGGTTTCCTCCTCATCTTCCCCTTTTTTTTATTCTCCCTCACTTTCAGATGGACTAAGGTCATATGTGAGGGCTTTTACATCATCTTCCCTTGTCATATTTCTAAAAAACTCCCAGGCTATGGATATTGTGAAGGTGTGGAGGGCCTCTTCCACCAATAGTTTAATTAGACCATGGTGAGGCAGTTTTTTTGGACCTCCTCCCTTCAATTTACTGATGGAATCTATTAAGGACTGGAGGAGAAAATAGGAAATACTGAGCTTTTGGGGTGTAGGAAGATCCATGCCATATCTTAACTCATGCAAAAGTCTGAAATGGTACCCATAAACTATGATGTACCTTCCTTAACAGGAGATGTATTTGATAATCTGATAACTGACCTCATCCCAAGGGTAAGGTATGCTTGTTCTCTTCATGCCATTTTTTTCCTCTATAGGATGGTCATTTGGCTAGAAGAAGGTTTTCTTGGCAACTTGACCCAGTGGTTTTTCCTCCTCACTACAGGGTAGTCCAAGTGGGAGACTGCTAACCCTACCGATGAACTCTAGGGTGATTTCCATGGTGAGACCCCTGAAACTAATAGTGGCATGGGTTTTTGAGTGAGGTAACAAGGACAGGGAAAAGTCCTGCATTAATTCTTCATGATACCCATGAAATTTTTCAAAGAATTGCATTGAATTCGCTTTGGTAAAAAGGGCTACTACCTCAGTGTGTTCATGTAGTTTGGCTAAGTTTAGAGGTTCCTTCCTCATAAATCCCCCTATCATTATGTTTAGAATATTTGGAATGCCTCAGGTGGAGAAGGAGACAACAATTTTCAAAAACTAGGAAAAAGAGGAAAAAACTGTGTTTTTCTTTAAGAAACAGGTTGACTTTTTAATGCAATTTCTCTTTCTTTCAGGCTTAATTCTTCCTAAAATTGCATCACTCCTTGTATATGTGAGTACCAAGGTGGGTTTGCACTGAGCCTACCTCTTTGAGCCCTAATTTGTATGAAAATCTTGTTTTTTCTTCTGGAAGACTGCTCACTGACCCTCCTATAGAAAGGGCTCTTGTAGGACCTATTACTGCTCTTATAGAACCTGATAATGTTCTTGTAGAACTCGATAAGTGGATGAGTTTTGAAAATGATAGAGAGGGATGGTTTTGAGGCTTTGGAGGTGGTAGGGAGCTCATTGGAGTCGAGGGCATGATGATAAAAATGGAAACAAAGGTGGTGAATAAGCTCGAGAGAGCATACTTATGCTTACTGGAGAGGTTTTCAGTGATGAGGTGAGGTGGCAAAAAGGGCACGTTAGCATTATTTGGATCATTGGTCCCCACCATAGTGTAATCATGAGACTTTATGCTTTCTACCCGCAATCACTTCCCATCATTTGTGTTGGAGTTCAACATCCACCACTACCTGTCTTTTTGGATTTTCCATGAGTTGACTAGACACACGTGTAGTGTGATCTCCGGATGATCATGGTCGAACTGGATGAGCGTGGCTAGTTAACTGGCCACCTTTCAGGTTTAATATTCAACCATTCCATTCATTTATGTAGTTTCGAATTATACAGATGCAATGGAGGAACGGGTTTAGACACTTACCTGCAAGTCGAAATGTTCGTGCTATAGTGCTACTAAGCTTTGTTGTTGTTGCATGCTCGGAGTCTGGTGCTGCATACCTATACTCCTGCTGCCATATGCTTGTGGCTTCTTAATATGTGGCTCAGTCACTTTGTACAGGTTCTCTCTAGCTGGATCTTGCTTCGGGCATCGTCTACATACTTGTGGCTGCACCTATTCTGCTACTGGAGCTTGATTCTTAAGGGGATCAGCTGCTATAGGAGTTCTTGTAGCTACTTCTCCTTCTAAAATTTTTAGATGAGGCTTATGAAGGGGGCTGTGAGGATGCTACTTGAAGAATCTGATGGCAATGGAGAAGTATTTGGTAGGCTTTAGGTGAGTTGTAAGGGTGCTATTTTATTATTATTATTATTTCGTGGGTTTTTTGAAAAACAGGTTTCTGTGTTTTATTTGCAGGAAGGATAGAAATAGTTGGAAATGAGGTGGTGCATATTAGGGATGGAGAGTTAGGATGGTGGATGGATGTAGGATGGTCTATAGGCTCTCTATGAAAATTCCCAATTCTTCAATCATTTTTTAGCTTCATTTCAAGCTCTCTGTGATTTCTACAGGAGCTTCTTGTAGAACACATAGGGCTTCTTGTAGGATGAACATTCTTCAGAAGAAACACTGAGAGATGGAAAAAAGAATTAGAAATGATGGCGAAGGGTCTAGAGGATACATAATAGGCTTGGTGGCATGTCCCCTTGCTTCCTGGGGTCCATCTGTGACCTACAATGCACTCAAAAAGTCAATTTTATCTTTTTATGTTTTTCTCTTTTTTTTTTTTTTTTAAAAGACATCCACGGTGCCTCCCAGGAGGTGTTCACCCTTCCTGTCTACCCTGGGCACCTCCAAGGGAGGTTTTCACCTAGGGATCTTTAATCTCTTCATTTTTTTTTTGTTTTTGTCATCACTAGGCCACTTCAAAAGATGTTTTTAGCCTAATGATGGGACTCAAGCGCCTCATAGAATTTTTCACTGGAGCCCTTAATATTAATATTAATATTAATTATTATTATTATTATTATTATTATTATTATTATTATTTTATTGAGTGGGTGGAGTGGAGGCAGAGAACACTGTTTTACTTAGATCTTCAATAAATTCTTGGTTGGAGAGGGGTTTCTTGTAGATTTTCAACCTATGCCC
This sequence comes from Pinus taeda, assembly GCA_000404065.3. Taxonomy (NCBI): domain Eukaryota; kingdom Viridiplantae; phylum Streptophyta; class Pinopsida; order Pinales; family Pinaceae; genus Pinus; species Pinus taeda. The sequence continues at coordinate 24,377 of APFE030427008.1, read as the reverse complement.
ATGGACAAACATGCAGATGGCTTCCTCATCATTGGTCCTGATTAGAACTGAACCATTGTCATTGCAATTTTCTACCATGTAGTGTCCCATCCATCTTGTCCTCAGCTTTCCCTTGAAATATTTATACCTTGAGTCATACAGCAAGCCCAATCTCCTTCTAGGAATTGCTTCTCTTTGATGTTTTTTCCATGCCATATCTTCCACTGAAGCTGGATTACTTCTATTTGCAGAAGGGCCTACAATCTTTGTTCATCCAATCCATTAAGCTAGAGTAGCCTTTGCCTTTGTGCATGGATAAGATCTAGGTCCAGTTATGCTGCCATTCTTAGTGTATTGTATTCAAACTCTATTGACAACAAAGCCTTCTTCCCATAGACTGGTTCATAGTGTGTGAACCCAGTGGTGGTCTTCCATGTGGTGTTGTAGGCCCAAGTGGCCTCAACTAATCGATCTTCCCAATATTTCCTGCTATTGCTCACTACCTTAGTCAAAATTCCCTCTAAAGCTCTATTGGTGACTTCCACCTATCCATTGGCTTGTGGACAGTAAGGGGTGGAAGTCCTGTGCTTGATTTTATGATGTGTGAGCGGGTCTTCAATCAGATTGGAGGTGAACTAACTGCCTTGATCTGTAACCAGTTCTCTTGGATACCTGAACTTATAGAATATGTTCTCTCTTAAAAACTCAGCTACTTTTTCTTCTGTTGCTGCCTTGATTGCCTTTATCTCTGCCCATTTTGTTAGATAATCGGTGCACACAATGATGTATTGTTTCTAGTTTGAATGAGGGTTGATAGGACCCACAAATTCCATGCCCCACTTCTCAAATGGCTCAAAATTAACTTGAGGTTGTAGGGGCATCTCATACTTTGGAGTAGGTTTCTCCATCCTTTGGCACCGATCACATTGGTTGATATATCTCCTCACATATTGATGAAGAGTGGGCCAATAGTATCCTGCTTGCAGAATTTTGAAGGCAATCCTCTTTGCTGCAAAATGGCGTCGACAAGGCCCATCATGACAGGTCAGGAGAATGTCAAAAACTTATTCCTCCCTGACACATCATCTCAAAATCTGATATGGGCCAAGTTTGAAGAGATTTCCCTGAACCCAAGCCAAAGGGGCATTTTTCCTCACGATCTTGCTCTTCTCTTTTGAGGACAGGTGTGGTGGGAACTGTACTGAAACCAAGTAATTTGCTATATCAACAAAGCATGGAGAGAGTACTGAGATATAAAATAGGTGTTCATCTGGCATTTAATCATCCACCATTCCTTCCTCACCTGTAGGCAGATTTACTGTAGACAAAAAGTCAGCAACAACATTTTCCTTACTAGGCTTATCAACAATGGTTAAATCAAATTGCTGCAATAAAAGCAACCACCTAATGATGTGAGCATTTACATATGGTTTGTTCATTAAATACCTAATTGCAACATGATCAGTGTGTGCAAAGGTCTGATAGCCTGTCATGTAATGTCTGAATTTATTTAAGGAATGGACTACAGCTAGGAGTTCCTTCTCGGTTACCGTGTAGTTTAACTCTTCTTTTGACAAATTTTTGCTTATAAAGTATATGGCATAAGGTAACGTTTCATCACCATTCCCTAAGGCTACCCCTATTGCTTTGTTCAAGGCATCTATGTGAATGTGGAATGGTAGAGCCTAGTTTGGACCTCTCAAAATTGTGGTAGACACAAGTTTACTTTTCAAGGTATCTAGGGCTTCTTGATAGTTGTCAGTCCATATGAACTCAACATCCTTTCTGAAAAGACCAAACAATGGAGAGGCTAGCTTACTGAAATATTTAATGAATCTTCTACAATATCCTACTAAACCTAAGAAACTTCAGACATCTCTCAACTTTTGAGGAGGTGGGACCCTCTAGATGATGGCTATTTTCTTGGGGTCCACCTGCAATCCTTGCTGAGATATTGCATGACCTAGCATGGTCGCTTCATTCATCAAGAATTCACATTTTTCTGGACTGAGGGATAGGTTCATTTCATTACACTTGTCCAAAACTTTTCCCAGTTTAGATAAAGCTTCCTGAAACTTAGAACCATAAGGGGTAAAATCATCCATATATATTTCCACTGCATCATGGACCTGTTCAGAAAATATACTCAGTACTGCTCTCTGGAAAGTGGTGAGAACATTGCACAAACTAAAAGGAAGGACCCGATATGTAAAGGTACCCCAAGGACAAGCGAAAGTGGTCTTATCTTGGTCTTCCAGGTTGATTTGGATCTGATTATACCTGCTGAACCCATCTAGGAAGGAGAAAAAAATTTTCCCCACCAAACCATCTAACACTTGGTCTATGAAGGGAAAGGAAAATGGTCCTTTTTGGTGGCCTTGTTCGGTTCTGAATAATCAACACAGATTCTCCACTTACCATTTTTCTTTAGCACCAACACCAAAGGAGAGACCCATTCACTATCGGAGATAGGGTAGATGAATCCTGCATCTAGTAACTTTTGCAATTCCTCATTGACAATGTCTTTAAGGGCTAGATTCATCCTCCTTTGAGGCTGCCTAACTAGTTTGCAATCTTCCTTAATGTAAATGTGATGAGTACAAACTGAAAGGTGTACTCCTTTCATCTCCTTATAGCTCCAGGCGAAGGCATCTAAATGTTTTATCAATAAGCTGCACAGTTCCTTCTCCTAGGAGGTGGATAAGGATGAGTTGATTTTCAAGGTTCTTTCAGGGTTGAACTCTATAGCCTTTATATGGAGAGAGGTTGGATCGACCATGCAGAGATCAACTAAAGGATTGTCTAAGGTTTCTTTCACTAGCTCTTCCAATGGAAAACTACTAGGGGGTGGATTGTGAATTAAGTTTTCAATGATATCATCCTCAGTTTGCAGTCCCCCCCCCCCCCCCCCCTCCCTCCCCTCCCCCCCATGGCAGTTTCAATTGCACACAGTGGTGCAGAATAGACTTCATCCTCATCTTCCTCCTCCAATTAGAGAGGTAGATCATGTTTTAGCAAAGGTTAGGCAAGAGGGTATAGGACTAGCTGCTTAGACATATGCTCGTTCTTGATTGTCATATTCCCAGATCGAGAGCTGATGTAGGAATCTGCAGTAGCCAACCAGGTTCTTTCTAGGATGAGAGGATACCCAGTGAGCTTTGCCTTTGGCTGGAGAAGTAGGAAATCAACAGGGTACTCCTAAGAATCAATGGAGACCATTACATCTTCCACAATCACTCCAAGGGTCACGGTGAAGCAATCTGCTAACTACAATACTATTGTGGTCTTTCTCAGGGAGCCCTGGAGATTGAGCTTGAGCATAGTGTCCTTTGTCATCACATTAATGGCAGCCCCTAGATCAATCAGGGTATGGGGGATCATGGTGCCATTGATGTGGACATCAACTACTAGGCTTCTAGGGTCTAGATACTTCAGACAAATTACTTGCCCCAACATTAAGTTGGACAATTGTCCTATGACATTGATGGTTAGGTCATCTCTCTTACGCCAGCCTAGATGCTTGAAGCACTTCTCTTTAATCATCTTGATGTATATAGGCACATCCTTTATGGCTTGGAGAAGTGGTATCTTTACACATAATTGTTTCAATTCTCCGAGAAGTTCAGTTTCTTCTAGGGTAGGCTGGGTTGTGCTGGATAATATCTCAAGAAAAGGTGGAATTGCTTTTGGTTAAATTTCCTCTTTATCTTCCTCATCCTCCTTAAGGGGAGATTGGCCATCTGGGAGAACCTTCCCAGATTGTAGGTTAGTCTCCTGAATCTCCAAAACATAGGTTGGGCATGATGGTTCCCCACTATATACTTGCTAAGCTTGTCTGTTATTCGGGTTCACCTTGATGAGGTGCATTCCACTGAGGCTATGGCTGAGCATAGGAGTGAAATGAATGAGAAACTAGTTGAGCAGGATATTGAGATGCATATGACCAAGGAGGAGGTGTGGACCAGGAAGGATGAGCAAGGGAGCACCAAGAAGGCATTTAAGTGGCTTTATTGGGGTTGTAGTATACCTACGATGTCCCTCGTATTCCCTACTGGTAAGGTCTAGGTCCATGTGGCATCGTTTGGTTTATGAAATAGAGTGATTCAATGGCTCGTTCATCCCCTTGGTATACAACTTTAAGTCTGGGAAGGAAGGGCACTTATCTGTAGAAAGATCTTCTTCACAGACTGAACAAACCTCTATAGAGTTCAATGGACATTCATTCCTAGGGTACCTTCTTGTGCACCTAGGACAAAAAATGGCTAATGCCATCTCTGCCTCCTCTTGTTTCCTTTTGATATGCAAGGTATCCATTTGCATGGCAAGAGTCTACAACATCTCACACTTGAAGTCTTCCAGCATGTTTCCATGTTCACCTTTAAGGGATGAACTGGATGGTGGGGTACTAGCTATGGGTTGACTCCCCCTACCTCTCTTTCTGGCTACCCTGGAATGGTTCCTAAAAAAAGTCTTGATGTCTTCATAAGGTAGTTGGTAGATGTCTCTGCCAGCCAGTAAATGGAGGGTGTCTAGAAGTTCTTCTGGAATTCCTCTGAGCAAGACCAACTTCAGAGACTCGAGGTCAAGTGTGTACCTAGCCCTTTTATAACTGAGCTAGAATCTCTCTTCATAATCCTCCAAGGATTCATCACCTCCCATAGTCATTCAGAGGATCTCTTCCTTGGTATCTTTTGACCTACAATAGTCTCGATATTTATTATTGAAGGCTTGCTACATCTAAGCGCATGTTGTGATGTTGTTGCCAGGTAACCCCACGAACCAACGCAATGTTGCATCCTTGAGGGAAGAAGGAAACAATTTCAACTTCTGCTCATCTTCTACATAGTCATAGGTTCAATAGATAACAACAAACTCAAACAGAAAGGTGTCATGATCTTCCATAGTCAATCCATGGAAGTGAGGTAGGGTTGAAGGTATTATGTTCTTGATTTTAGTGTCCCCATTGGTCTCTCGAATTGGAAGGTACCCTCTAATATTTCTCGATTCCCTCTAGCATTTATGTTTTCAACCATGTCTCAAGAGGGATGGTTTCTTCCTCTTCTTCTCCTATTGGTTCTTCAAATATCTTAGGTTGTTCTCCTAAAGGATCTTCTGGATCACTACCACCAAAGAAGAGAGAAGGGTGGCTTTGTGATGTGGTGGGGGTGTTGGGTAGGAATTTCCCTGAATTATCTCTGTTCCTACGAGGCATGAAAGGGAATCTCTTTTTTTGTGTGATTTTTGTTTTTTTGCTTGTACCTGCAAAACTAAAATTGATTGAACAAACAAATTACAACTACGTGAAATGACTAATCTACTTTTGCTAAAATGGAAATTGCAGAATTGAAATGAAAGCAAGGAAATGCAGAGATGCAAAGAAACAACTACTCTACTCTTCTTGAAACAAACTACTTAGTAGAATATTGCAGTAGAAAATAGAAGAAAAGCAGTAATCACAAAATACTCTGATGCTTCCCTAGAAACAATGCAAAAAAGTGGTGAGCACCAATATTGTAGCAAGAACGATGCAATTCCTAAGGCTTCCTACTTTACTTTTATCAACCTGGTAGTTTGTAACAAACTTGGAAGTGACGACGTTGTATGCACAAGTACTAGCTCTTACGGTAGGTTGTCACTTGGTCAGCTAGCCCAAGATCACTAGGAGCTCAAGCCAACTTCTATGAGTTTCCAGAAGAAGCTTTTAGCTGTGATGAAGGAAAGCTAACTCTGTAGAGGCTATCCTACTTGCGGAAAGAGAAAGAATATTGGAGTATAAATCAAACCCTAGAAAACCCTAATTTACCCACTAACCCTACTTTTGCAGAAAGAGAGATAAAAACCTATGGAATGAATGTGATTACCTACTGAGGAGGTAAGCTACATCTATTTAAGCCGTTTCCAGAAATAAATGAGAGAATAAAACATCTTTTTATGTTTTCATGTATTTTATGTGAAATTGTTATGCTTCTAATTTATCTGTTTATCATTATGGCAAATATTTGGTGGCAATGGAAGGTGACCTTGGGGTTTTTAAAGGTTTAGGAAGGTGTGGAGGGTTCCTAAGAAGCCTCTGGTAACCTTCTGGAGACTTCCTTTGCAATCAAACCTCAAAAAGTCACTTGCAAGAAATTCTACAGGAGGCTACAGGCGATCTACAGAAGGATCTACAGGAGGATGCCGAGAGCTACTTTTAGAGGTTTTAAAGGTTGAAAAATGGTGGGAAAGGGTATATGAAGGTTAGAGGGAGGTGTCAAGGTGTTTTAATCTCATCAAGAAGGATTAGGAAAGGAAATGATGATTGGGTTCGTTCCAAGGACGAGAAGAAAGCTTATGAGAGAAATGCAGAAATTAGGGTAGATTCGTGAAGGGCTGTGAATGACTTGTGCAACTGGTGAGAAAAGAGATGATGATGGGTGATTTATTGATATATTATTAGTAGAGGTGTGTTGTAATAGAGTTGCACATCTAAATACTAAAACTAAGCAAGAAAAGAGCTAGTTGTACCAAAAGAACATAACTATATCTCATGTTAACCTAAATTCTAACGTAGAAAAATAAAATGTTTAACAATGCTATATGAACAGGAAAGCATGGAAAGATATTTATTGCAAAAATAGAAATGAACATGAAAAAATGGATCAGAAGCAGAGCATTAACTTTTAAATCAAACTATAACACTAGAAATTCCATGGGGGAAGCAAAACTGTGTTTTTAGTTGTAGCAAGAGTGCCTTGACCTCAACTCATGGCCCCAAAGGGAGGAAAGAAGATCAAGGCTCTCTTGATGGCCTTTTTGGGTCTTTGCCTATCTCTATTTAACCTACTTCAACAACTGAAATGGAAACATCTATGTAAACCAACAAAAGAAACCTATTCTAACCAAGGAAAAATCAATTTATCTAACAGAAATTAATTCATGAATTGAAGCAAAAACATATAAGTACAAAGCAAGAGGTGTTGGGAAACTTGGGTTGGGGCCTAACCCAAGAATTTCAGCCCTCTAAAAGAAATCAGTGTTGGCTCAGAAAATATTTTATCTCCATTATCAAAATAAAAGTCGCATTACATAAATTGTTCACAAAAATAAGCTTGAAAATGAGCTAAGCAAGAGCTGCAACAAAACTGAGAAAATTTGACTAACAACCAACTAAAATACTGAACACCTAATCCCTCCTATTTATACAAATGGAGCCTCCAATAGCTCTCCTAAAATCAAGAAAGCTCAGCTCCCAAGACTAGAGATAGATAGCAATTCTTCTTCACTTGCTCGGCTGCCCCTTTGATGCATCAATGTGGCTGCTTGTGCTCTGAGTTTGCTGAAGGAGGATTCGAGGTAGGGAATCATATATCAGGGGGACACCCTCCTACAGATCCTCTCACTTTTTTTCCTCGGATATTGGCTACCAAATGCTCATTAATCGTTTGACTTTGTCCCAAAATTGACCAAAACTCTGCATAAAGCACACATTAGACTTCATGGCATAATGACTAACCCAATTCACTCTATTAGCATATATATAGTAAAAAACATGCAATAAATTGATGAGAATGGTGGATTAAGCTGAGTTAAGAGGCAAAATTAGCCCATATAATTACACATTTATGGGGCTCATCAATGATATAAAGTTTGGACATATTTTAAATAGAACTCCTTATTATGATTCAATACATGCTAATTTTGGATTTTATGTACATTTTGCATGATGATGCTTACAATTATGCATTATAAAACATTTTACAATTTGCATGATGCATGGTTTGATGCTTAAAGGTTTTACGTATTTAAGTTCATGAATATGAAGCAATGAAAGTAAATTTGGATTTAGTTGGTACACTTTTCACAGTGATTCTTATTAGTAGATGATTCTTAGGTTTTTTTCAAAGTTATTTTGTCAAGTTATTTAATTAATAGTAAAATTGCAAATTACAAAATATAATACATTTTGCATTTCAAAGAATCTAGTAACATTCATGAATATATCATGATATTGTATAGAAGGTATATTATGGATGTAGACTTTGAATCTACCTAACTTTCAATATATAAAGTTTTTCATGTAAACATTATATAAAATTTATTTATAAAACATGGTATAATTTGCATTTAGTTGGTAAATTCTGCATGATAATTCTTATAATGTTAGTAGACAATTCTTAGGTTTTGTTTAAAGTTGTTTTAGCAAGTTATTAAAACACATCTATTAAAATTAAAAGTTACAAAACATGGTAGATTTTACATTTGAATGAATCTTATAATTTGGTGTAGACGTCTAAAACAATCATAACTTAAAATTTCATTAAAAAATATGGTATACAATTTTCATTCATGAATAGATAATCATCTTGTATATAAGGGCTATTATGGATGTGTACCTTGATAGTTAATTTTTAATATATAAAGTTGTTCATGCAAAAATTTTATAAAATTTCTTTATAAAACATTGTACAATTAGCATGATCCATGGTTTGATGCTTAAAGGTTTTACATATAAGTTCATGAATGTGCAACAATGAAAGTAAATTGCATTTAGTTGGTACTTTTTGCATGATCATTTTTATAATGTTAGTAGATGATTCTTATGTTTTTTTTTTAAGTTGTTTTGTCAAGTTATTTAATGAATAGTAAAATTGCAAATTACAAACCATGGTACATTTTTCATTTGAATGAATCTTATAATGGTGTAGATGTCTAAAACAATCATAAATTAAGGTTGAATTATAAAATATGGTACGTACATTTTTCCTTCATGTATAGAAAGGCTACTATGGATGTCAGTTGATAGTTAAAGTTTAAAATAAAGTTGTTCATGCAAGCATACTATACAATTGCATTATAAAACATGGTACAATTTTCATGATGCATGGTTTGATTCTTAAAGGGTTACATATTTAAGTTCATGAATATGTAGCAATGAAAGAAAATCTGCATTTAGTAGGTACATTTTGCATGATCATTCTTATAATGTTAGTAGATAATTCTTAGTTTTTTTTTTAAGTTGTTTCGTTAAGTTATTTAATAAATAGTAAAATTGCAAATCACAAAACATGGTATATTTTTAATTTGAATGAATCTTATAATGGTGTAGATGTCTAAAACAATGATAACTTAAAATTGAATTATAAAATATATTATGTGTAGTTTTCAGCCATGTATAAAAAGGTTACTATGGATGTTGTTTGTTTGTTAGCTTTTAATATAAAGTTGTTCATGCAAACATGCTAAAAATTGCATTCTAAAACACGGTATAATTTTCATGATGCATGGTTTGATTCTTAAGGGTTTTACATATTTATGTTCATGAATATGTAGCAATGAAAGTAAGTTTTCATTTGGTTGGTACATTTTGCATGATCATTCTTATAATTAGGTTTTGTATAAAGGTGTTTTGTCAAGTTATTTAATGAATAGTAAAAATGAAAATTACAAAACATGGTACATTTTGCATTTAATGAACCTTAGAATGGTGTATATGTCTAAAAAAAACATAACTTAAAATTGCATTATAAAATATGGTACGCACATTTTCATTCATGTATAGAAAGACTATTATGGATGTTGATTGATAGTTAACTTTTATTATAATGTTGTTCATGCAAACAGACTATAAAATTGCATTATAAAACATGGTACTAAGATAAAAATAAATATATTTGAAAAGATAAAATGATGGTCCATAAAAAAGAAAAATGTAATGAAAACATGATAGATGTACTATAAAATACAAACAAGATCATTTTGATATGGTACATCCTTAGATTATAGTAGTATTTGGGATCTTCTAATTTCTTTTTAACTTAGCAATAAAGTTGTGCCATATTAATGAAAAAAATTGTAATACTTAGCACTAGCTAGAATGGACAACTTAAGAGTGGACAAAAAGAAAGGTTAGCAATGTACTTCAACTCTAAGTTCTAAAAGATGAATACAGGGAGAATATGTTATTGGGAAGTTCAATTAAAAAAAAAAATCTAATGGAATGCCATCCTCAATTATCTTTTCATGGTCAACTTTTGACATTCTCCATTTTTTAAGTTTCATTTTCTTTATTGAACTTCTATCAACTTTATCTGTGATGCGCACACCAAGTGACTATATTGATAACTTATGGCATTGGGTTGATAGTATTGAAAATAAACAATAGTCTCAATTTGATGAGTTTCTTGGAAAAAATAATCTTTCAGTATAAGAACTGCTTTCATATAAAAAATTGTTATCATCATAGTCTTCCAATAACTTCATATTTTGTTAAGTGCATCATACCAAATAAAACTTAAAATTTTATATGTTGTTAATGGGTGAAGCTACATCAAAAAAATATCCTCGACAATAAAACAAGTGTAGATTTTGATTATAATTAACAAGAAATTAATTATTAACATGGACTTGATTTTATTATCGATTTAGATCTATATTTTAACTATTAGATACTTATACACACTGGTTTTAAAAACATAAAACATATCTATATCCTTTGAAAGAAATTGAAATGTTACCTTCCTTAACATGATCAGAAACTTGATCACCTTCAGATGAGACTATAGTCTCCACTGATTCCATCTTTTCGAATCTTGCAACCGACAATTTCCCCTTTTTATTAAGTTATGTATATTTCAAATATTTTACATACATATTATTTTCACAAACATCATCGAATTGTGTGTCCTTTATGCAAATAGGACAAAAACAAGATTATTTTCTTTTATCAAATGCAAACATATTTCAAAACTCTTTTGATTTAATTGAATGCAATTTTTGAGTACCTTTTACTATTTCAACTTCATATGTAATCGATCTGTCTACATCTTGGACTCCAATATGCCAAAAAAACCTATAGTATATTCAAACAAGAATTTAAATATGTTATTTAAAATAACATTTACATATCAAAGATAATCATTAATCAATTATTTAATATATAATTATAAATGTATAAAATTAAAACTTAATAAAGATTATATAATTAATTATATACAAGTTAATGTATATATGTACATACCTGCATACCTCCCTTGATGGGTTAGTCTCATGGCTTAGTGCAACAATGCACCATTGAACAACTTTCTCAGCTGAGACAAGTCGGTTTCCAGAGTGGTTTGTTTGATATCTTCAAAGTGGTCATTTTATACATGCCCCTGCACCATCATGTTCTCCTCTTACATGAACAATCTCAAATAAATTCCAACAATGTCTAATGTTGGTTTTCATATGAATACGAGACAACCAAAATAATGATCGTAAATATTTGAATTGACTTGTGCATCCATCTCACCATATCTAATATTCATTCAATTTTATTCCATCACCTTTCAATGAGTCATAAATCTTATCAGAGCAATGTTATACAAAATGTGTACATGCGTATGATCATCATTGATATAAAAGTGATATTCTTTAATAACATGTCGATTCTCACTCGTGCTTTCTGTATGATCAACATTTTGTCTAACGTGTATACATAGAACATGGAAAAGCATAGAGACTTGGTTAGAATGATAATATTCACTCTGTATTTCATTTTGTGCAACAAATGTGCAATTTTCTGCAAAATCAACTATTGACAAAATGGTCCCTGTTGGGAAAATTTCACAGGATTTTTTGAATTTCAGGTCCTACCATTGAGCTCTATGAGAATGCTTGGTGTATTTATAAATTTGTCTCAAACTTCTTCAACAAATATATCATAGAAATTTCTTCTTCCTGTAAATCAATCCTTGTAGGACTTGTACTACTATTTGAACCAATCGATGTATGGATATATTCATATCACTTCCATTTCACTTTTATGTTGGAAATTGATTGATAATTCATATCAATAGGATATTTTTCATGAAACAAAGTTAAATTTCCACAATGATCACATTTTTTACCACCAACACATTTCTTTTGGTAAAATAATTCATGATTTTCTTTTTCACATAGAGTATATGATATGAAATCATGGATAGTTGATGGAGGAGGTGAATTTTTCCAAAATGTTTTACGAAAATTAAATAAGGTTTCATAATATAATTGAAAGTCTAGATGATGACGACAACACAAAGTGTCGCGTATAGTGATAGGTTTAACATATCATGGTATTTGTTGCGTAAAAGTATTGATTGAGGCATTAATTCCATGATTCTCTTCTATGAACTTATTGAAGAACTCTATCTGAGTGTTTTCCAAGATATGTTTTGCGTGTTCTTCATATTCATTTTGTTCTATTTTTTGTTGCATCACATTCGTTACTTTTGTTGAAACATGTGAACTTTTTATCCAATAATCATATATTATTTTTTAACATCTTCTCCAAGTCTATATGTGTATGGTTTCCTACAAATAACTATCCAATAAGCCAACTCATCATTTGCATCTATTTGTAATCGAAATATCCTATGCTTGTGAAAATGTTTTTCATGAGGTCCCTATTACTTTTGTGAAAGAGTTTTCCAAACAATTTTCTTTAGTACTTGATGAAACCACTACCATTTGTATTGCTCTACATGCATCTAGATCACCTTTTTTTCTAAATCTTCCAATTGATTTTAGAGCAATATTTATATTTTGAATCAAATTTTCCTCCACCTTTTTATCTTTCGTTTATTTTTGAATGCCTATTAGTGTTGTAGCTTCTTTTAATTTCTTTGATGTTAAGACACCTCTCAAAATTTGAACTTGAACTATCACATTTTCATCTTTGAAGAACTTATTAATAATGTGCTTAACACAATATTGTATAACATGGTTAACTTTTTTATCTCCATATGTGCGAGTGTCAACATTTTCTAACATCTCATCATTGATATTGATTTCATTTGTACATATGATAATTTAATGTAAATGGTTATAGATATACACTGAATATTTATATTAAAAAATAGAGTTTGAATTAAATAGAAACTAATAAATATGTATAACTTCAATAATACACATGACATATATATATATATATATATACCTAATGGTGATTCAACTTCTTCACTTGAATCTCTTTCAACATCTTCAACAACATCATAATCATTCGTTCATTATCATTTTCACTTTGTCTTTCAACATTGTCAATCACATCATCAATTAAATGAGGGAAATCTCTCTTTGTTTACATTGAAAAATATTTTTCAAATTATTTCATCAAATAAAAATTAAATTTCACAATGCACTATTAAATTATAAATATCATTTATAATATTTACATTTACATACCTACTTCAACTTCTTGTTCAGACTGATTTTCCCTTTCGATAGTTAATTTCTTCCTTATTTCTTTTGTAATAGTTTCTCGAGTATTCTCTAGTAGCCTCAATGTCTCTTATTCGATCATATTTTCTCTTACAATTTATTTGATTTCCCATGATAGTTAAATCTATTTATATTTTTAAAATCAAACAAAAAAAAGTCAATTTCAAAATCCAACAAAAAAAACTCACTTTCTAAATTTGCCCAAAAAGCTCACTTTCAAAATTCAGCCCAAAAGAATCACTTTCAAAATTTAGCCCAAAAAAATCAGTTTTAAAATTCAGCCCAAAAAAATCACTTTCAAAAATCAGTCCAAAAGATTTACTTCCAAAATTTAGCCCAAAAAACTCACTTTCAAAATTCAGCCCAAAATACTTACTTTAAAGATTCAACCTAAAAGACTTACTTTAAAAATTCAGCCCAAATGAGGAATGTGAGTGTGGAAATAATCTTTCGGCCTATTTTATTTATAGTGTTCGACAAAAGCTGTTTTTTTCGAGGGTCACAATGTTTCAATTTTGCGGCCGATAGAAAATATGGATAGTTTTTCAACAGAACTTTAAAAAAAATCAGTCAAATAAATGTCTCATTTATTTTAATGTCCATTTGCGGCAAACAAAAATTTCGCTGATTTTTTTATAAATTCAGCTGTACTATTTTGTTTGGCTAAAAACTTGCAACTCTACAACAACTCGGCTCTTATCGCTTTTCTCCAACTTTGGAATGGTTAAAATCCACCAAATATGGTGAATTTACTTTCAGGACTGATACTAGCATTTTCATAACTGAATCTACCTTAAGTAGATATAAATTTTATGGAATTTAATAGATATTTTCTAATTTTAATTAATTTTCCCTTTGTATTCGTCTCTATAGGTATTATCTTGATGATGAGTCTTGATATAGATTCAAAATGTCCATTCATAAATGGATAATGTGGGATTAGTTCCAAACAATAAAACTCTGGTTTTCTTTTTACTATAAAATGAAATACTAAACAAAAAAATTTATTTGGTTTGCCGAAAGTTGAAGAACTTCTAAAAGTGGCATTTTTTTGTCAAAAAGGGCCCAAAAGTGTAACCCAACTTAACATTTTCACCAACTTCAAATCACCTTCAGCGATTTCTCATTACTCAACACACGTAATTGGTCAAATCGCCAACCATAGTTACCTGCAACATCACACACTACTCCACTCTTTTCCTTCTCAAACACCTTTGGGACACCAAGGTTTCTCTCTGATTAACCTTTGATGCATAACCAAACTATTATGCATCATGATGCACCAACAAATCTCACCCACACACTCTGTTATGCACACTTGCCACACCCTTGACATTTTTTTTGTTCAAATTCTACTTTTAAAGAATTCTAGACTAATATTTTTGAATTGATCTTTAGTTATCTTGTTGTCAAATCCACTGCATGAATTAATATTTTTTTCCTTTTTCATGTTAATTTTAGTCCTCTAAGTGTTCACCAAGTTTTTGACTCTACTACTACTGTTCAAAACTAACACTTTGATTTTCCTATTATTTTCCTACTTATTTTTTCATTTTGGCCTTTTTAGAAGGCTTTATCTATGGTTTTCTATTTTTGTCAATAGTTAACTTTGGCTTAGTTGTCAAAACTATTAACAAATTGATGGTAATTTTTCCCTTTAGCACCTTTTCTTGGCATTGTTCCTATTTTTCCTACCAGAAGACCAGGTATCCATGAACACAACTTAATTCTTTGGGCGTGAAGCCTTTTTGAGCCCTATGCAGGTTAATTTACTTTGTTAACAACTCTTATGTCATTGGTCCTACTTCTACACAAAGTGGCCATGCCTAGCACTAAATCCAGAGCTCCCAAACTCCTGATTTTTTATTAATTACAATTCTTAACAAGTTACGAGATTGCAGGTTCCAAAGATAGCCCCAGATTCTATTACTGCCACGCCCTTAGTTGTATTTCTATGTGAAACAACCAAGGGACAGGTCCTAATAGTTATCTCGACAACTCCCAATGGCCTCCATGACTCTATTCTCTACACCTTTGGTTCATTTATACAAAAAATGAACTAAGGGTTTGTTTAGGTGTTAAGCCCGGAGCTCCCAAACAATGCTCCTTTTATTATCCACCATGCCTCTGGTCTCTAATGGTTTCATGAGACCCTATGAAGTTGCATAACACATAGCTCCCTTCCTCCCAAAACATTCACTTATGTGTACCACAATAACCTGTTGGGGTCTAATCTCCAAGTTGACATTTCTGTGGGGATTCCCTGACACCCATTTCATTTGATGTCACTCTGCCTTTGTCGCCCCAGTGCCTTCTGTCTGATGCATTCTACTGAGTTCATTTAACAATCCCATTAGGGTAAATCCTACCAGATGAGTTGTCTTATGGGTCCTCCTGACACCTTTCTAATTGGCTTTCTCTATTGTTTCAACTTGTCACTATGTCTCGACACCCATTGCTTGATGATACCTCTTCTGCACCATTTAAAAACTTCTAGGATAATCCTTCCAGTATGATCTCATGTTGACATCATCAGGGACACTTGGCACATTCAGAGTGATGACACATCACCCGGTAATAACCCACTTGCGTAAAGGAAAAATTCAAAATATGCATGCCATGTGTCCACCTCTTATTAGTTGATGTTGACGTCACTATCCTCCACTATCTCGGCCAATCACAAGCTTCCACCTGTCCTCTCTTAGAGAGGAGAGAAAAGGTCCTCGAAGGCCTACTTTGTAAACATTTTAATTTATAATTTGGTTTTCTCAAAAACCACTTGGTTCAAGTCGTTTCCATGACACCACTCCTGATTTGATTTTGGTTTCAAGAGGGGCTCCATGTGACAGGTCTCCGCCATTGATCTATGTGATCAACTATGCAAGAAACAACCTTCTATGACCACATAATATGTCTAAAGTTCTATCTGTAGTGCCATTGTGAAGCTACCACATAGCCTGGTGCTTAGCCATTTGTGCCATACAAAATATTCCCCAGTGTATCCACCAGGCCAACCCATACTATGGGCTCCACCTCCGACCTATGGGAAGGCTCTCCACTATTGTTGTGGTTTCCATGTCTTCCCAATCAATAATACCTGGATGTTGTTTACCACATTTTCTTATTCGATAAGACTTGTTCACTGTTAACATACTGTTGGGGTAAGCCCGCTAGGTGGGTTCCTCTTGCTGCCAACCACTGCCAGTGAAAATGTCCTCCACTTTCAATGTGTTTACCAAATCTTCCCAGTGCTCTCGCTTAGAGGCTTTGTCATTCTTTCCATCTAGTTTGGCACTTAGGCGAAATTTTTCTATGCGCAAAATGCTCACCCAAACACCTTTAACTCTGCAATCTTTAACTTGGGACCATAGAACTTTGAATGGCCCTATCACATGATCTAGGAGGCCATTTTTGATCTTCCATATATCATTGGAAATATATATTCCAAATCTCTATCCATAGAAATAAGTTTCACCTACATTTGAGATTATTTGCTACTCCAGAATTGGCTCCAAATCCTCTACACCATTTAATTGGTTTTGCCACTCTTTTCTTTGCCTTTGGTTTTTTCTATGCATATCCTTTCCATTGAATTTGATTTTTCCTCTGCAACCTCTACTATTTCCTTTTCCATCAACATTTTCCTTAGCCACTAGTGATTGCCATGCTTACCTTTGTAAATAATATTTCCCATGAACTTTGACATTTTCAACAATGTTTTCCTTTTCCATAAATTTCCTTTGCCACCAATGACACATATTTACTAATGCAGTTTCCTTTTCCAATATTTATCATTGCTCTTGACTTTAACATACTCCTTTCCTTTTCCATAATGGTCATATTTTTCCTTTCTGTGACACCAATTTGTTGAGGTGTATACCTTGTTGTAAATTTCTTATGAATTCCATGCTCTTTGCAGTAACATAGGAAGTCATTTCAGATGTATTCTCCAACTCTGTTAGTTCTCAAAAATTTGATGTAATTTCCACATCGCTTCTCAACAAGAGATTTGTATTGATAGAATCACTCAAACACTTCACTTTTCTATTTTAAGAAGTAAACCCATGTCTTCCTTGTGTAGTCATCTATTAATTTCAAGAAATAGTAGATGCCACTAATTGATAGTGTCTTTTTTGGCCCACATAAATCTGAATGGACAATTTGCAAAAGTTATTTTTCCCTTATTCACTTTGTTGTTGGAAATTATTCTCTATGTTGTTTGTGCAAGATGCATCATTCACATAATCTGTCTAGTTTTTCTATGAGTGGAAATCCCTTCACCACGCCTTTCCTATGCAATAAATTTAAACCTCCAAAATTAATATGCCCAAATCTTAGATGTTATAACTACTAGTTTACATATTTTATTTATACTTGAAAGTTTGTTTATATGATTGTTGCAACTTTCTTTCATCCTCTTCTGAATTCATTGATAGTTGTGCTTACACACCTTCATCCTTCAAATATGGTTTTATCTTGAGGGGAAAATTTTTGTTTCTTATCATTTTCACTTTTGCAATCAACTTCTTGCTTGGAAATTTATCCAAAATTATTCATTCACCATTTTTGAAAAATACATTGTAGACCTTTTGTATGGGTTGTCTAATGCTTATTAAATCATGCTTCAATATAGGAAAAAAATATACATCTTCTCACCCTTCTTTGTTAGAATATTGACTCTTATTTTCCCCATGACAAACACTTTATTATCAGTCCCTAATGTCACTTCCGATTTTACACTTTCTTCCAAATTGGAAAACATATCTATGTTTCCTATCATGTGATTGCTACACCCTAAATCTAGAAACAATACATCTTTTTTCTTTTCTTATGCTACATTAAATTCTAACAACAAGATGTCTTGGTTCTGATTTTCTTTTTTGAAATTTTTATTTTCTTTTTCACTAATATCATGTTTTTTTGTTCTACATTCATTTTCATAATGTCCGTACTTCATACAATAGTGACATTAAACTTGCGATGTATCATACCTATAACCTTGTGCTTGATTTTGGCTTGTATTTTGACTTGGATTTTGAGTGCTTCCTCTTCCACTTGAGCTTAAAGGGTTGCTTCTTCCACCACTATGTGTACTTATTCTTCTTCCTCTAACATTTGGTCTTCCTGTACCTCTACCTTGACCAATTGAGTCTTGTGTCGTGAAGGAATGCTCCATTGAGAAGTTTGTTGTTCTATTCAACCTATGCTCATGAGAAAGCAATGTTGCATGAAGCTCATCCATTAAAAATTGTGAGAGATCCTTTGTCTCTTGTATGGCCACAACGATAGGTTCAAATATTTATGGTAAAATTCTCAAAATATTCTCAGCTATCCTCCTTTCAAGCATCTCACCATGAGACCTAATTTGAGTAACCAATCCAATTACTCATGTAAAAAATGAGCCTACTGTCTCAGAATCATTCACACATGTTGTCTCAAAATTTATTCTCAACATTTGTAGCTTTATTTTCTTCACTTTTTTCCATTCCTTGGTATGTTGTCTCAAGAATATCCCATGCTTTCTTGGACTTTGTTGTTATTGCGATCCTTGGAAATATGATCTCATGCACTACTTGAAAAATGCATAAGAGGAATTTGGAGTCCTTATTCCTATTGTCTCTCAACAAGTCTCTTTCTTCTTGTGTCAATGCATTGTAAGCTTCTTCATTCGTTGGTTCTTGAAACCCATTCTCCACCAAATATCAAATATATTGGGAAGAAAATAGGGCCTTCATTGTGATTGCCTAACAGTCATAATTCTTTCCATTAAATTGAGGTATTTGTGGATTGTTCAAGCTTGTGCTTGAAACTGTCATATTTGACTATTAGTTTTTTTCTTTCTCATTGCTGGTAAATATGCATTGGTAAATCTGTTATCAATGAAAGCTTTTAAAACTTGCTTCGATGCTTTGTCATCCTACTCACAAATTTGCTTGGTGATAAATGTAGGAAAACCACTATTTGTTTAAGGAAAAGGAGATAATTTAAGACATGAAAGCGCATGATTAAATAAAAAGTAATCTACTTGTCAGTAAAAGTGAGTTAAATAACTTAGGAAATTATTCACAGTAAGAACCAAGAAGATACAAACTAATGTGCAATAAATGTAAAATCAGAAATTCTAGAATGTGGGTACAGGTAGTACAATTTTGATTATATTTCATGAAGGAAATGAAAACATTTATGAATAAAACAAGAGATGTCAACTCTGTTCACCACTGCAAACTTGAATTTTTATAGATATTTATGTGTCTCTGGTTTTTCTGCAGTAACTAACTATAAAACACAATAACTTGTTCTTTTACATGCCCACCCTAAATTTCTCCACAATTTTCTCCAGGCCTCTTGAGCTTGCTCTCTTACAGTAAAAGAAAAATATCTTAATATATATATTCAAAGATACATTTGACATATTAATTCATGACTGGTCAAAAAAATTAACAAATAGAATGGCTACTTGTATAAGAAAAAACAAATTCTGAATGTTCAGGTTTTGCTGTACAAACACCAGTTGCGTAGTAAATTCTTAATATTTACTTTTTATCAGCTATGTAATATTTTTCTATGTTCATAATTTTGTGATGTGTTGTAGGAGGAAATATCTTGTATGGTAGGAATGGAGAGCTTGTATTCCCCCACAAAATCTCATTTAATTCTTTTCCATAAGGTTGAAACCAAAAATATACCATTTAACTTGTTGTTTACTCTTGTTATGGTTACTACAATTTTGTTTAATTGTGATGGGTGTTATTACCTCAAACAATAAAAATATGAAAGGTTTGATAATAACCCATATTTCAATTACACCAATGGAGGCACCACTATAAGGAAAATACGTTTTAGTGGAGGTTTTTGCAGAGGCCCCTATAAAAATAGCCCAAAAATCCGTTTGTAATGGAGGTCAATAGAAGAGGTAGGCAAGAGAATGTCTTAGTGTATGTTTCTTTGATGATGCATCTAAATTATTCAAATGCATCAATGATTTACCATCCATGCACACGCAAAAGCTATATATAACCTAGTGCACTGTGGATTTTGTTTTTGAAAAATAAGAAACCATGATGTGATAAATACCAAAACACATCGGTGCTTGAATATTCATTAGCACTAGACTCCTTCATATAGTAAAAAATCTTGGTGATATTCAACAATGATGTCCCAATGTGATAAACATATAACATGCCTCAGGGCATCTTATAAAGCATACCAATAGACTAATTTTTAATTTCTAAAAAAAGATCATTGTTATCGTGAAACCACAAAACTGATGTGTGACTAGTAATGTAAAGCCCTGAGGCATCTTGATAAAGCACCCCAATAATTTTAAATTTAAAAACAGTATGGTGCTTTTGGATATATCCCACCCTCGTGTGCTTCACAAAATGCACTGGAGGAGGGTTTAATAAAAAAACCTCCCTGCCATAATTTTAATTTTTACCATATATATTATGAGACAAATCTAAAGCATCGGTGCCACTCTTTCCACGTGCAAGTGCCCTAACATAGGTGCTTTAGTTTCTCACCACTTTTTAATACCGTGCTCACTGTTTGAGTTTCCAATTTTTTTCAAACGATGCGAAAATTTGTTTTTCTCCATTAGGTGTCCACAATGCTTCCCTTGTGATCCAAATGACCAAGTAATGTCTATGTTTCTTTCTAATTCAAATTTTTAGTGGATTATAATTTCAAATTATGTTGAATTTCACATTGTTTTTGTAAAAACAAAATGACACGTGGTGTGCTTGATATGTTTTGCTCGCATTGTGAGAGGTACGTGCTATAAATTTATAGTGTGTACTCCATTTCCATGCATGAACATAATGAACCTCCATTGTGGCGATGTGGTTTGTAAATATAAATGCACTGGGAAAGATTCAACAAATTGTATGTCAGTGCATCACTCACAGTGTGTTTATATTTACCAAATGCACCAAAAATAAATATTTAAAAATATTCCTATAGCTTGGTGCGTTCGATAACCTAATTGTATTGTACCTATGCCAATAGGTTATATTTGTGCACCAACGCACAAATATGTCGCACTACTATGAAAAGTTAATTGTTTGAAGCACCTGCCATGCATCATACCTATGTGTACACCATTACTGGTGTAGTTATAGTTGAAAGTGCACCAACTTTCGTGCATGACTTTATTTTGAGCACACTTGTAATTTTTTATTTTTATTTTTTAAATTCAAAGTTATGTTTCCATACTTATAAACGCATGTTTCATTTAATAAAAGATTTGTATTTTATGTATGAGGTTGATGTATTTTATATGTCAATCATGTAGCAGAGACGTTATCAGAGGAGAAAAATAAAGAGCAGGTGCAATAGGTAGACCCATACAATATTGTTCGACCATGGGAGTCCAAATAGAGGGACAAGGTTTTATACCCTCTCCCTAACCAAGCGCCTTGAGGAATGTAGGCCTCCTCAAGTAATATGAGGAGGGTACATCCCTAAAGGCACACTCTGTATTATTGGTACGTCTGATCTGCTGATGAAATGTCGAGAAGAAATCTTTCCGTGTCGGTCCGTAGTTGTGGTATAGGCCTAGTGAGGGAAATATAATTTTTCACAGGCTTATCCACGAGAGGGCAGGATATTTCCTAGTTCCTTGATTTCCCTAATCATGTTGTAGGTAAGAGTTAGATTTCGTACACTCATATATATGTCCGGCCTCATGCAGTCCATCTATCATATTTTCAGGTCTATGGTGGATAGCTACAAAATTCTTCTTTTGTTACAGAGGTGTCTAGGTGCCTCTCGTTATGAGTTAGCACCATTGCACATTCTTGTGTTCATGGGAAATGCATTAGTTTCCCTGTTTTGTATTATGTTGATTATTTGATTTAGGTTCCACGTTGCATAATATGGTGTGCCATGTTTTTGAGGCAGTTTTGCATGACTTTAGATAAATACCATACATTGTCGAGAGAGGGGAGGGAGACCTTTCCATTTTCTTCTGATATTTTTTGTTTATATTTTGAGAGGTTTCTGAAGATGAGGCCTACATTTGATCATTTACCTCCTAGGCCAATCACTTGTTGGCATTATGGCAAAGGTTTGGAGCTATGGCACAGCTGTTGTCCTTGATGGAAACCTTCTTTGGTAACAGATCGAAGTTCAGGCACTCAGAAAGTAGAAAAATACATATACGCAGGTTCATCTAGACGAAGACGTGTATACACGCGGATTATGCATTACAAAAGCGCATATATGTTGGGGATCATTCTTTTGGTCCATGGCAGTTAGATCTTGGAACTTGAACCCATGTTTTGGACCATGGCGTCTCGTGAGATATATTGATCCCTAATTTTCGGTTCATGGTATTGAAATGTTATGGTTTTGGACCATGGTATTGGGGAAGGCCTAAGGCTATAAAAGAGGAAGGATATCTTGTGAAAAATTACCATATGAATTATTATTGAAGATCTGATAAAGTGCTAGAGCTGGTATATTGAGTGGTGATGCAGATCTGGATCTGAAGGAAGGAGGAACCTTAGCACAAAAGGAAGGATAAGTTCTATTCATGGGTCATAATCTTTAAGCCTGAGTGATAGTATCTTTATCTCCCAGATGTGGCGCTTGTTTGATCTATAAGTCTGATAATCTGGGTTAATTAGTGATTGAATATCTGGAAGAGTGTGTTTTCCTTTATAGATCTGTATGCATGTTCAGTGAAGCGAAGGCGCATATACACGCAGTTTAGGTGAAGTAAAGGCGCTTATACGCAGGTTGTTCCCTACGCAGATGCGTATGCATGCAAGTTGCAGACTGTTGAAATTGCGTATATGCCTTAAGTTGTGATCTAGCTGTTTCTGCTTATAGCTGCTGTGTTTAGGGTTCTGTTGTGTGGTTTTTGGTACTGTGTTTTGGGTACAGCTGGTAGAGAAGTATCTACTTGATTTCAGATCCAGTTGGTGAAAAGAAGTTTGGTTGATGAATAATTTCTTGATGATTGTTTGATGTTCATGGATCCAGTCTGAAAATTGATGAAACGTGGTCCCTGGAAGACAAAGAAGGTTCTAGCCTTCTGTAGGCCAGCACCTACGCACTAGTATCTTGGCTAGTGTAAGAGCTAAAGGGGGTTGTAGCTCCCTTCCAAGAGAAGCTAGAGAATGAGAGAGAGTTGTAGCTCTCTAGAGGTTGCAGCCTGCATACTGGTAAAAAGACTGCACCAGTATATTGTAAAAGAAGTTTCTAATTGAAAGGAAGATAGAGACGAATTGCAGCAGGTGGTTTTCACCCACATTGGGTTTCCACCTTATATCTTGTGTTCTTGTGTGTGACTGTCTTTCTGCTCTATTTTACTGTCTCTGGATACTGTTATTGGATTCTGCATCTCTAACTACAATCATCATCAGAAAGATTAAAGTAAAATAAAAGCATGTTCTGTATACGCGGGTTTTCTTCTGCATAACGGCGTACATACGCAAGTTTATTAAATTGAAGTAGCGTATATCAGTTGTTTTTTGAAAAAGAATAATTATCCTGATAATACTGATTCACCCCCCCCTCTCAGTATTATTTTCAACAATTGGTATCAGAGCAAGTCCTTCTAAAGAAGCTTGATTGCTTGAAGGAAGATCTTTCATCATGAGCAACTATGAGAGGGAAGCATCTATCAGGCCACCGGTTTTGATGGGACAAACTTCAATTATTGGAAGGTAAGAGTTACTGCCTATCTTCAATCTCTTGGTACAGAAGTTTGGAACATTGTAGAGACAGGCTATGCTTTTCCTTCAACTACTCCTACAGATGCAGACGAGAAAAAGAAGTATGAAAAAAATGCAAAAGCAGTCAGTACCCTATTAGGATGTATATCCCAATCGGAATTCATGAAGGTAATGCACTATAAATCCGCAAAAGAAATATGGGACAAAATTGCCACAAGCTATGAAGGAGATGAACAGGTAAAACGTGCCAAACTTCAAACTCTCGGGATTCAGTATGAGACTCTCAAGATGTATAATGATGAAAGTGTGGCTAACTATTTCCTTCGGGTAGATGAAGTTGTTAATTGTATGAAAAATTTGGGTGAAGAAATAAAAGAGGCTATTGTGGTTGAAAAGGTTCTAAGATCATTGTCCCTCAAGTTTGAATCTAAAGTATCTGCAATAGAAGAAAAAGAAAATCTACGAATTCTTACTATATCTCAGCTACATGGAATTCTA
>APFE030427007.1:1970-12530 GCA_000404065.3 Pinus taeda | reverse complement strand
ACCTTTAGTGTATTTGTTATCACAACTGTAACAAAGCCCTTTTGCTCTTTTTTCTTCCAATTGTTGTGGTGTCAACCTTATAGGTTGTGGAAGGCTAGGGTAACAACACTTCCATGTTTATAGTTGTGACTGGTATGCTTCCTGGTTGCCATAATTTTATTTTCCATTTTTCTTGCTAACCTGAATGCCTTCTCTAATGAATCAGGTTCCCAAAGGCGAACATCATGTTGGATATTATCCTTTAAAGTCCCTATGAACACATCAATCCTATGCTCCTCTGGAATATTTTTACCCTTATGTTCAATTTTTGGAACTCCTCAATGTGCTCCATTATTGAACCCTTTTGTTTGAGACTTATCAATTGGCTAAAAAAAGTGTTGCTTTTTGTATCCTCATAATGTGCCATAAATTCTTCTGTAAAATTGCCCAAGTGATAAATTGTTTACGAGAGCAAAGCCATTGATACCATACAAACTGATTTGGTTCCAAATATAAAGTTGCCATACGTACCTTTTGTGTGCTTTGCACATTATTGAGATCGAAAAATTGCTCCATCTCTAATATCCATGTTGCAGAATCCTTGCCATCAAAATTCCTCATATTGATTTTTGGATATGGTGGGTCTTCGATCCAACATTAGAGTCTATGGAATCATGATTAACATTTCTTTTGTTCTCATCATGAGTTTCCTTTACTACCCTTTCTTGCAACAACTTATTCATATTTATCTTCAATTCTTCCGTGTCTGTTTTCAAATCTATCTTCAAATCATCCATCTTAGCTTCCACATCATTCATCTTAGCTTCTACACCTTTCTTTAAACAATCCATCTTAAATTCAGTTCCTTTTTTTGCAAGTGACACTTGTTGCACTTGGTCTTGTAATTTTGATATATCATGTTGCATTTCTTCCTCTTCTTCATGAGTCATGCTAGAGCTTTTAGGTTGCCTACTAGGTGTTTCCATTTTCTTTCTTTAGGGCATCAATTACTGATAATAATGCTTCACTATGCCCTTTCAATTCCTTCCAAATAAATTTTCAAACCAAGCTTAAGCAAACATTTAAAAAATATACACACCTTTTTCACTTTGTAGGAGCTCAATCTTGCCTCAGATGCATCTCTGTAATTTCCAATCATCCAGTTCTAAAATTGTGACATGTGGTAACCCTTTGTGTCCTCTTTCCAATGCCACTAGTCTAACCCCAATTGGATTCTCCAATGAAGAGTTATGCCAAATCGCCCACAGTGACCTGATTATAGACTAATTCAGTAGAGCGAACTTGTATGACGTTCCACGAGTCACTGTTTCAACCTCTGGCTCTGAAAAATATATAGAAGAAACTATAGTCTATCCTCTTTCTACACCTTTTGATGAAATTTCAATCCAATGCTCAGAGAAAAAGCTATGACGATTTTCCCCAGGTCACCTGTTTGGAATGTAATTCAGGACTCTGCAAAAATACCAACTTCCTCAGATCATATCTCCGCAATTATAGCGCAAAATTCTCTAAGATGCGGACCCGAGATTTAGCGCCATGTCTTCTCAAATGGTTTTTTTTTCAACTTCTGGAACATCACTGAACAAATGTTATAGCAAAAATGCCACGATGACCTGTTTGGAGCAGTGAAACCCTAAAATCCAAAGCTCTGATACCAAATGTTATGAAACCAGCTCAAGAAAAGATAGATCCACGCTTTAGAATTTATCCTCTTCGAGGGGGAAACCTCCTTTACATTACATAAATGAACAATTCTTGGATGATACAAATGAAAATACCTTCTTTTTATATATAGGAGTCTAAGGGGTCATAACATAATCAGAGCCTACACAACAATAATAATGTAAGGGCACAATAATAACAATAGTGGGCTTCTATGGGGCACAATAGTAACAATATGGACACAATAGGGGCACAACAATATTAATAAGGGGTACAACTACAATAGTAATGGGGTAATCCCTAGTATTATGGGGACCGAATAGAATATCCCATTCTGTGTCTGTCATACTCGTCAGCTTCTATGTCTTTCCACTCAATGGTAGGTACAGATCTCTCTCATACAAATAATCTTCCATCTACATCTTCCAGAGCTAGTAGTTTTGGCTCTTTAATTTTTTGACCCTAAACCTACCATCTTCCGCCATTTCTCCCACTTGAACCGGGAACCCTTCTCTCTCCTCCGAATTTATCAGCCAAATATACCTTTGGCTCTAATACCTGTTGTTAGAAATTATATGTTACAGAGTAATGGAACACATAAAATATTGCACAAATATAAACACAAAAAATACATAAAACAAGAGAGACATGGATATACATGGTTCACCCAGTTTGGGCTACATCCACGGAGAAACAACTAGTCCTTCTTTTATTACATTATCCAGCAAACTGAGGAGATACAACCTACATCAGATACGTTGTAACTCCCTCTTCGCTCTCAATCTCCTCTCTTTTCCTCACTTCAAATATAGATCTACATAGACGCAATACAATTCCCTCATATATAGTGAGGGTTTGCCTTCTAGGGCCAAAAAAACTAAATTAAACACAACTTCCACCATCAGATCATCCACCTAATGAATGACCTAGATTGAATAGAAATTACTAGGCTTTTATAAGGCAATTTTACATCTATTTTTAGCTTCAGGGGCACTGCCCCCGAACCCCCGATGGGGAACTGCTAGCCCCTAGACCCCCCAGTCGGGGGGATTAGCCCCCCCGCGTGGAGTGGTGTAAAGTCTTCCTGGGGTATACATCTGGCTGAAACCTTTGAATACAAAAGATAATTAGGCGCCACACTCAACAGACTTGAAGATAGCACAACTGGTTAATTCACTACAAGATAGAGCACTAATATGGTATATAAAGTATTTGGGCTCATCCAAATACAACACTGTAAGAAATTAGGAAAGAACTCAATAATGAATTCAATAAGCCTAAGTCACAAGCCGAATCAGTAACATAGGTCAAATAGATCCAACATAAGGTGAATGAGTCGGCATGGGACTTGGATCAAAGGTTGAAATGTTTGTTGTAGTAGGCTAATATGCAAATCACGGATGACCAATAGAAGGATTGGTATATTGTGTTCCTACTACCCCATTTTAAATTTCCATTGTCACAACAGAAGATTGGAATACATTATCACACACTACAGACTCCTATGAAACTCGAACCGTCACCTATTAAGGATATTAATCTAGGAATACAAAAGATTTAGTCACACTTGGCTAGCCTGCATATTGAGTTCTAGAGAATGAAGAAGGGAAAGGAATTCCAAAATGAGGTCCACATAAAAGTATGGTGTTTGAAATGTATGGCCCATGGTCATGACAAGGACCATTACCTGGTGTATCTGAATTATGTTGTTGGGGGAGGACCTGTCCCCCTGAAGCTAGAAACCATCACTGGGCCAAGTATAGTAGTAGCACCTTGGTGCACTATTTGTCAGATTACAGGGAAACATATGTCATACAATTGTCATTTTCTGCAAAATTTTGTATAGACTGCACAATAGTTGTTCTGTAATTTCTGTAATTCTGTGCATCATGATGAGCACAACTATCGATGTTATGATTTGATGATGAATAAAAGACGAATGTATAGAGTACAAATGGAGGCTTTTCCTTAGGATCAAGGTGCAACTGTAGCATGCGGAGGGTTAGAAATGGTCTTGGCCATATCATTTGTTAGAATTATGGAGAACCAAGTCACTTTGCGTGAGATTATCAAAATCCAACGCCCCCCTCATGTCAATATTGTCAAAAGTTTGATCATGTCGTAGAACATTGTGCTATAATCATTACAAACATGCACAGAAAGAATCACTCTCAGTAGCATACTAAGAACATCCAAATGATGAGATATGAATTGCAGGAAGAGGGTCCTATAGTTAATATTGTTACGTGAAGTGGAATAGCTACCAGGGAGGATAAAGGGAAACAACCAGAGCAAAATGTATGAACTCGCAAGGCTGCTGATAAGGAAACTTGATTCAATGTAAATAAAGTAAAGGAAGCTTTTATGGAAGAAAAAAGGAGCTTCACAAATGTATGAGCTTCTACTTCAAGGACTCAAAGTCTATACATAAGAAAGACTGAAGATGTTCGTACTACGTAGGAGGAAGACCCCTCATTATTAGCATCATTCTTACAAACCAGCTTGAAGTGCCTAAGGGATAAGAGGGCAATAAAGGGACTGCAATAATTGATAGATAACTGTGTACGTAGGAATAAGCCACCACTAGAACCATGCATGGTACATAAGGTGGACAAAAGCAACAAAAGGACTGGTCGCAAAATGAGGATAACTGCCCAGATTGGAGAATTCATAATGGACCAGGGAATTCTTGATTTAGGGTGTGATGCAAATGTTCTATCAAATAAAACATGGTAGAGAATGGGAAGACCAGTGTGATAGTGGTCCATGATCTAGCTAAGGATCGCAAATCAATAGAATATTATTCCTATGGGGCACCTACATGGAGCGACTATGGATATTGAAGGGGTGCACACCATAACTGATTTTCAAGTGATCAAAATAGCGAATGACAGTAACCCATATCTAGCACTACTTGGAATTGATTGGGCATTTAATATGAATGCAATCATCAACCTTCAGAAGTGTAGTATGCCATTCGAAGAGAAAGAATTGAGAGTTATTGTGGCATTAGACCCAACGAAGGGTGTGCGATAGACTAAACCAATATGTGATTATGATGAGGAGGAGGATACTGAGTTGATCTATAAGATGACTATGTGAGTTGAAGATTGGATGAACCCTAGGGCAGATGGGTAAATTACATGGGAGAATGACAACTCCTGCAACTCAGATTTCAATGACGAGCTCAAACACTAGAAAAGCAGGTTACATGAGCTATCATCGTTACAATGCAATAGGCTTACAAAGTCACTTCAATGTATATCCACTGAGGTATGCAACTTACTATGTTAGTTTATTTCTAGATAAATTTCAAAGAGATGTATGGAAGGAACATTGGTTCCAGGAATTAGACATTGCGCTGAGAGCTATGCCTGCCAGATGGTGGGGTACACATAAGAACAAATTTGTAGATTGGAAGGAATGTCTGCAGACGATGAAGCTAAGGTTTTCATATGCCAATACCCACATTTGGCTTGATGGAAAAAAGCATGGGGTGAAGAACCACAACCAGAATGGTTTCATATATTTTTCCATAATTTGGATACAATCTCAATGAACTAGTATCTAGAAATGGAGCTACGACATGAAACTACAGAATGGGATGTTCTGAAAGAAAGGTTTTTGTTAACTTACTAGCTTTGAATATGAATTTGAATGTATTGATTAGACATTATAGGTGATCAAAGTTGAAATATTCAGAATTCCTAAGGGACCTCTTGCTTGGGAACAACCAGATTAGAGCAAGATTCTCCACCATACGCTCCAATGATATAACGTAACTATTGAGGAAGGCAGTGAAGATCCTAGTAACATCAATATTCTTGGGTGGAGAGGACAACACTAAGCTACAAGGACTGAGGCAGAATTTCTAGATATTTCATAGCCCTTGGCCACCAAGAAAGTGAATATTTGATCAGAAGTGTAGCCAAAGTTTGAAAACATAGGAGACTATTGGGATGAGGATACAGTGGACAAAGTCACAGAGCTACTATGGGAGTATCAGGACTTCTCCGATTTGGAAGGGATACTAGGGGATCTATTTTTCATGAATATCACTCTGAAGCTAGATGTGAAGCCAGTGAAGCAATGCCCTTATTGATTGAATCCTATGTACAAGGAAAAATTACACGCAAAATTAGATAATATTCTTGCAGTTGGGGTTATTGAGCCCACCAAGCATCAAACTGGGTCAGTCCTATGTTTGTTCAAGAAAATAAAATGCATGGTGAAATTTGGATATGCGCAGAATTAGGGAAGTTGAATGATGCTTGTGTCCATGATCCATTTCCTATGCTTTTCACAGACGACATACTGGAAAATGTTGGATGTTAGGAATCTTATTCATTTACTAATGGGTTCTCATCATACCATCACATCAAGATCGTGTCAAAGGATAGTAGTAAGACTACCTTCGATACTGAATGGGGTTGTTTTGAGTATACAGTTATGCCTCTAGTACTTAAGAATGCCCCTACAATCTTCTCTAGTGGGGTAGTCACAGCCTTCAAGGAGTTTATTCACAAATTTTTGTAAGTTTACTTTGATGATTGGACTGTGCTTGATTTAGTTAAGAGACATTTTGCTAGTCTTTGCCTCATGTTAGACACTTGTCGAAGGTATCACATATCCCTTAATTTGAAGAAATGTATATTTTTCATACCATATCAGCTATTGTTGGGCCATGTAGTCTATAAGCAAGGGTTAATGGTAGACCCTTCCAAAATTGTGGTGATTATTAATCTAGAACCTTTAAAGAATGTCAAGCAACTGCACACAATGTTGGGCCACATAGGATATTACAAAAAAATCATCAAAGCATATGCATAGATCAATGTGCCCATGGAAAAATTCCTAAAAATGGATGTGACATTTTTTTGGCACGATGATTTCCTTAAAAGTTTAGATGTTTTAAAGGAAAATATGGTCCTTATGCCCATTTTAGTGTTCCCCAACTGGAAGAAGGAGTTTCTTGTCCATGTTTATACATCTTGCATAGCCCTCAAAGCTGTGCTGACTCAACCAAGGAAGATGATATCCATCATTTGATGGAATTTTCAATTAGAAACTTATTGAAGGTGGAAGAGAATTATTTAAACACAAAATGTGAATGGCTAGTGATTGTGTATGCAATGCAGAAATTTAGACACTACTTGTTGGGTACATACTACAAGATGTACACAGACCATTCTTCTTTAAAGTACGTGGTCAACAATCTTGCATTGGGGGGGAGAATATGTAGATGGTTGTTGCTCTTTCAAGAATATGACTTTGAGGTAATTGTGAAGCCAAGACAACTGAATGATGGACCAGGTCACCTCTCAAAGATTGATAATGGTGTCAAACCTACAAATTTGGAGGAAGGATGACCTGATGTGCAACTCTTTGTTGTTCATGTCGTTGACAACTATTTCACATACATAATCCAATTCTTGTCTACATGTACAAATCCTGAGGGTTATTCAACACAATAAAAGAAGGAATTGTTTGTCTGCACTATAGATTTCTCTTTTAACACTAGACATTTATGCAGGAAGTGAAACTATGCGGAAGATTTTACCACTAAGACTATGGTGGCTAGCAGTGCATAAGAATTCTAAGATATACTGTAGGGCATGAGATGCTTGTCAAACAATAGGGAGACCATTGCGAAGACATTAGTTTCCTCTGAATCTGCAAATTTTGTTACAATTTTTTGATAAGTGGGCAATAGATTTCGTGGTGTTGGATACCTATACCAATAGGTTTCATATTTCATGATTGGCAAATTCAAATGCCAAATATGCTCTGCTTTGCTGGTACAAAGATCCCATATTTTCAAGGAATAGCAAGGTGTGTACATGCCTTCATGTCTATTAAAGATTTGATGGATGGTCCAACAGTCTAATCTGGATCATGCCATGTTTCAATTTTCTGTTGAAGAATAGAGAAAGAAATCTGTCCAAATTGCTTAATCTTGGCAGATCAATAATTAGGCAGAGAAACTAAGGTTCCCAACTGCTTAATCTGGGGCCTTGGAAGAAATAAGGGTAGTGCTAGATAGGAAATCAAAGGAAAAAGCCAATGGAAAAGAAAAGGCACATAAAGGGTCTGCAAGTCCAAGTGCACCCTCCAAGAAGAAACAAAAAATGCTAGGCAAAATAGTTGGGTAGGTAGATGGGGTTGCAGAAGAGGTGTCCTTTTCAAACTGCATCATGCTGGTCAATGCAAGGAAAACAACTTAGTGAAGCATGTCTAACTTCCCTTTTTTCCTGATTCATCACTCATTGCTGACATCCCTTCACCAGTCATGGTTATGAAACAATTCAAGGTTTTCATGTTGGTCCTTGTTGCCTTTAAAAGCCACATTTCTTGTGCAAAGTTCTTTTCATTTTGATCTACTCTATAAACTAAGTTGTTTTCAAGAAAGCTTAGTAATTTCACTCCTCATTCATCTTCCCCCTCCATATTGACCTCTAACTCTAATTATCTAGCTCCCTATGTCTCCTTTTCCTTACTATTATAACACCGTGGTGTATAAACCCTAAGCATTTTATAAATACCCCCTCCTTGGCATTATAGACATATGATTCACTACTAGGGAATTGAATTAACACCTGGTTAGCTCAAGAACCCAAGCCCTACCTTTTTGTCTCCATCAAAACTCATTCTACCTAGCTAACCCTTCATTTTGCCCTAAAAACCTTGGAAAAACCCTTTGCACCCCTTTAACCCAACCAAAAGGAAAAATTACCCTGAAAACCCATTTTGTTTGCCTTATCCTAAGTTTGGAGGCCTTTGTGAGCTTTATATGCTAAAAAAACCATTTATCCAAAGTTCCAAGGCATATGCGACTTTGCAAAAGAAATTGCATCAAAAACCCATTTTCCTAAAGTTTCGGAGCTTATCGACCGTTGTAAACATACATTACAAACCATTGAAAGTTCATTAAAATTTCCTAAGGGTCCTGCCGAGCACAAATACCATGGAATATATTATTTTAATCCCCACCTGATGACCGTATCACCCGTGCAAGTCAATTGTCCGTCGACCGTCCGATCGAGGCCTTTTCATTCGACGGTTGACGTGGATATCGGACCGGCCCTGACGTCCGGACGATATCATCCGATATCTGTCAGACAATGACGTCAGGCTGGGTCCACGCATCACCCCCAAATCGCATCGGAGCCCCCTCTGACAGATTCCTTTCTGTAGCAGAGGCTACCCGATATTGCGCCACCTATCTGCTGACGTCAGTGCCCCCTCACGGCATGTGTTAGCGCCATGACCGCGCGCCCTGTCCACCATCACTCCACCTGTCTGCCACCTCACCACCCCATGGACCAGTCATAGGTCGCCACATCACCCAATGACGTCATGCTGACGTCATCCAACCCAGACCCACAGGGTGACGGCATGCTGACGTCATCCAAAAAAGGCGCGAATGACCCAAAAAGGCCATATTTTGTCAAAATTTGTGTTCTTTTCGCACTTTTGGAAAAAACTACTATTTCGCTCTCTGCATGCGTTTTACGACCATTTTCACCAGACTGCTCAGAATCGACCAGGAGACCTCCGCGCGCCTACCCTCCTGCATTGGTGACCCGGCCCATCGATTTACCAGGTATTTCTCCATACAAGTCTTTTTCCAAACCTGGTTTTTCTCTGCAATAACAAAAAACTCATTTAGAGCACAAAAAACGCATAATTCACCAGAAAATTACCTGCACCTAGCTCCCACTTGAAAAGTTAATGGTCGAAATTCATTAGCTGAGCCATTTGGACTGAACTTTCATTGAAAACCTGCATTTTCATTCGCGCAATCATGAACTAAAACCCGGAACCTGCACTCAATTGTTGAGAAAGGTCCTGTAAAGACTAATATTTACCTTCTCAGGTAACCGAAATAGTATTTCAATTGCTGTAAACTTGCCCTATTACCCTTCATTTTTTAATTTCACCTCTTTACTCAGGCAATGTTCTTCACTATTGACCAGTCTAAGAAACAACAGTTTATTAACAAAACAGAATCCAAGTAACCATGGAGAGTCCAGTTGCACCGGTGGCCCTCAATGTTGCTCCCATAAATGCCCCTCAGAGAGAGCTAGAGTGGGAGGATTTGGCAGACTTGGACTACCAAATCTCAGAGGACTCCTCATCAAAAAGCAAGTTCCACCTCCACCTGCTGAATGAGTTTAAGGCTAAACATGAGGATGGGACAGACATATTAGGCATTTGGGATTCCTTCCTCCCAATT
This sequence comes from Pinus taeda, assembly GCA_000404065.3. Taxonomy (NCBI): domain Eukaryota; kingdom Viridiplantae; phylum Streptophyta; class Pinopsida; order Pinales; family Pinaceae; genus Pinus; species Pinus taeda. The sequence goes on along the minus strand of APFE030427007.1, from coordinate 2,632 downwards.
TTCAGGCTCCCTCAGGTCAACCAATTCCCTGACCTGATTCATCTATGTGCTATCTGCTATGACCCCATTCAAAGAGCTGTGCTTGACCCTTCAGGCTCAGTGGTATTCTATATGACCCCTGAGGCCATTAGAGAGATGCTACAGTTCAAGACTCAGAAGAAATTAGTCCCCTTGTCTCTATTGGATTTGATAAACCAAGGAGCTAAGATGCTAACAGATGCACAAATCATAAAGCTCAACCAGTTGTTTATTAAAAACTCTGACACTTTGCTGTACCCTCTTATTTTTTATGGCTTCCTCAATCAACTGGGTGTAGATCTTGCAGACATGATCAGTTCCATCTTGGGGTACAAATCAGTTGAATTCATTGATGAAATTGTGCTAGTGATGATGACTATGTTTTCCCCTGGCAAGAGTCCAATTTATTATGATTATGCCACATACATATCAGATAAGAAGCATGAGCAGTTCTTGAACCTGTTGAGAGAGAAGGTGTTCAGATACACCACCTACATCTACCACCTCATTCTATATTATCAACATGAGAAGTTCTCCTTCATTGTTAAGAGAACAGATGCACAAGGCAATCCAAGGTCAGTAGTGTACTGGACCTCAGTGTTTCATAGCAGAACCTACTCTCCATATACCTACTATGAATTCAT
>APFE030427006.1:130875-208049 GCA_000404065.3 Pinus taeda | reverse complement strand
GCCTGTCTTTAAACAATCCATCTTAGCTTCTCTGCCTTTCTTTAAACCATCCATCTTAGCTTCTACATCTTTCTTTAAGTCATCCATCTTACATTATGTTACTTTTTGTGCAAGTGACACTTGTTGCACTTGGTTTCGTAATTTTGATATATCATGTTGCATTTCTCCTCTTCTTCATGAGTCATGCTAGACCTTTCAGGTTGCTTACTAGGTGTTTGCATTTTCTTTCCTCGGGGCATCAGTTACCAATAATAATGCTTTACTATGCCCTTGTTGGCATTATGATTCTGGTTTGGTACTATGGCACAGGTGTTGTACTTGATGGCAACTCACTCTAGTGGCAGATCTCAGTTCACGCACTCAAATTCATGGAAAATAAGATACCCATAGGTAATCCTAGAAGAAGTTGCAGACCTGCAGGTAGTCCGACCAAGGAGTGCGGACATACACGCAGGTGCTCCATTCAGAAGATGCGGACCCCAGTTTCACTCTATCCAATGCATAAAAGTGCGTGCACGTGGGAATCTTCATGAATGGTTCATGGTATTAGTCCGACAGTTTTTGATGCTATGGTTTTGGTCCGTGGTATTGCATCTAAAGATATTGATCTCAAGTATTGGGTTCATGGTATTATGTTATTATGGTTTTGGACCATGGTATTGTGAAAGGCTTGCCTATAAAAAGGAAAGGAGATCACTTGGCTAGACACTAGCGAAAATTTGAATATCTTAAGATCTAAAATTTTGGGTGATTGATTTTAAAAGCTAAATCTAAATCAAGGAGAAAACTTAAGGTGAATCTATTGATAAGTCATTATCTCTCGGGCGCATGAGCAGATCTATGGATCTGACTGATTGTGGCACAATGGAGGACTGTTAATTTGGCCCTAATCAGAAGTCTGCAGGCGATCCGAAGGCGTAGTGTGGGGGTACACACTGTAGCAAAAGGCACAGTGTGAGGTACGCAGCGCAGGAGAAAGAGCAGTGCAGGGGGAACGTAGTGCAGCAAAAGGTGCAGTGCGAGGTACGCAACGCAGAAGAAGGCATAGTGTGGAGGTACGCTGTAAGTTAGACAATGAAGGTGCGGATCTGAGCAGAAGTACGCAGAGCAGAAGAACGACCAGTGCAGATTTGCGCAATTTAGACTCAGAAGAGCTGCAGATATACGCAGGCCCCTCTTGGTGAAGTTGCGGACTTATCTTGAAACATTTGTTGACTGTCTTTTATCTATTGTTGTAGAATTCTGGGTTTAGATTTTTGGTATTATTCTTCTGTTTACAACATTCTGAAGAGTTGGGTGATTCATTGGTTGATTGTATAAGGAGATTGGGTGATTTGCATGTACTTGATGATTATTTGATCTTCTTGGATCCAGTTTGAAAATTCATGAAACGTGGTCCTTTAAGAAGTAAAAGAGCTAAGGGGGTTGTAACTCCCTTCCAGGAGAGACAGGAAAACGAGAGAGAGTTGTAGCTTTCTGCAGGTTGCAGCCTACATACTGGTAAAGGATTGCACCAGTACAAAATCATTGTAAAAGAAGTTTCTAATTGAAAGAAGATAGAGACATATTGATGCAGGTGGTTTTCACCCACATTGGGTTTCCACCTTATATCTGGTGTTCTTTGGTGTGACTATATGTTTTTCTTGCTCATGCTCTTTATTATATGGTACTAAAATACAAATTAATGATCAATATCTGAAGAATAAATTAAAGTATAAATCTGGAAGGTATATTGAAAAGAATTTGATAATACTGATTCATCCCCCCTCTCAGTATTATTTCCAACAATTGGTATCAGAGCAGGTCCTTCTGAAGAAGCTTGATCGCTTGAAGGAAGATCTTTCATCATGAGCAACTACGAGAGGGAGGCATCAATTAGGCCATCGGTTTTTGATGGGACAAACTTCGTATATTGGAAGGTAAGAGTTACTGCCTATCTTCAATCTTTGGGTACAGAAGTCAGGGATATCATAGATACAGGGTATACTTTTCCAACAGCAACTCCCACAGATCCGACTGAGAAGAAGAAATATGAAACTAATGCAAAGGTGGTCAATACTCTATTGGGATGTCTATCGCAATCAGAATTTATCAAAGTTATGCAATATAAATCCGCAAAGGAAATATGGGACAAGATTGTTCTGAGCTATGAAGGAGATGATCAGGTAAAACGAGCAAAACTTCAAACCCTCAAAATTCAGTATGAAAATCTCAGAATCTACAATGATGAAAGTGTGGTTAACTATTTTCTTCATGTAGATGAGATTGTTAATTGTATGAAAAATTTGGGTGAATAAGTAAAAGAGGCTGTTGTGGTTGAAAAAGTTCTAAGATATTTTTCCCCTAGGATTGAATCTAAAGTTTTTGCAATAGAAGAAAAGGAAAATCTTCAAAACCTTAAAATGTCACAACTGCATGGAATTCTAACTTCTTATGAAATGAGGAAAGGTGGACCATCAGACAGGAGAGAAGCTTCCTTCAAGGCTTCTGGCAAAGGAGACTACTATGAGTCAGGACACATATCAGAAGAAGAAGAAGAATCAAATTTTGTCAAAAATCTTCAACGGGGTGCTGGACGATTTCGAGGTAAGTTACCATTCAAATGCTTTGCTTGTGGGAGAGTAGGTCACTATGTTGCCAAATGTCCTCACAAGGATAAGATTGACAAGGGGAAGGAACCTGTTAGATGGAACAAGAAACATAATGCAAAAAGCTATTACACTCATGAAGATAGTGATGGACTATCAAACAACGATGAAGATGAACGAGGTAATCACTATAAACTTTAAATGGCCTTTGAAGATGATGATTACATGGATGCTATAGATGTGGATGGCTTTTATGAAGATATTTCTAGACTCAAAACATGTTTAGAAGAAAAGAATATGATCATTGATACTCTGCAATATCAACTTGATGAAAAGGAAAAATCTCTTGAGAAGTTAGAATGTGAAATTGTTGGCCTTAGAAAAGAAATTGAGAAAACAAAGGCCCTTAATCTTAAATTTGTTAAAGGATCTGAAACTCTGAATGAGATTATCAATGTGTAGTGTTCCCCTCTAATCAAGACAGGTCTGGAGTATAATGGAGAAGCATCTCAAGCTTCCACTTCCAAAAGTTATCTTGATGCAGCAAGAAGGAGTGAGCAAAGGCCTAATAGAAATCATCAGGTAAATCAGGGACAGTCTTCCTCAAGAACAAACAAAGACTATCAAGAAAATCGGGGGCATGCTACAAACATAAGCTACAACCAGCCATAGGTAAAATCTTCCCAATTTTCTTCAAAAATGGATGTCAGTAGAAACTACAATCGGTTGGAGGAGAGTCGCTGGAATTTCTTCAATGGCCAATGTTTCTCTTGCCATAATTTTGGTCACAAAGCAGTTCAATGTGTTGCCTATAAAACAATCATGGCTAGAGAAGCTCAAAAACAAAGAAGTATGCCTGCAATCTCGAAGAGGACCTATAACAACTTTTCCGCCCTTGATAGTGAAATTGAATTCTCTATTTGTAATAATTTTGGTCATGAAGATTCTGAATGCAGGAGCAGGTTTTGGAAGACAACTCAGAAGGAACAAACCTCAAGTGCCAAAACATGGAAGGGACCGCAATCAGAAAGATGTGGGATATCTTTGTATGCAGAAGGACAGGGAAATCAATGGTACATCGACAGCGGATGTTCGAAGCATATGACAGGTGATAATGAAAAACTTGAATCATATACTGCTTTAGAAAAAGGAAAGAAATTTTCTTTTGGAAATGATACCCCTGCAGCCATAAAAGGAAAAGACATTGCTTAGTTGAAAGAGAAGGTCAAAGCTGGAAATTTTTTGTATGTTGATGGCTTGAAGCATAATTTATTGAGTGTCAGTCAAATGTGCGATAATGGAACCGAGGTAATATTTCGATCAGATGGGTGCAGTGTTTGTAATCTTGATACAGGAAGAACAGTAATCAAAGGCAGAAGAACTCCAAATAATTTATACATATTTGAAGAAGGAGAACAACAATGTTATTTGAGCAAGAATGATGAACACTGGTTATGGCACCGGAGGTTGGGGCATCTAAGATTTTCACAAATAAGGAAAGCATCAAAATACCAGGCAGTCCGTGGTCTTCCAGACATCAAAATCCCAGACAACACCATATGCAAATCATGTCAGTTTGGGAAGCAAACCAGAACTAACTTCCCTGAGAAGGAAGGATCAGCAAGCAGGCCTCTTGAGCTAGTCCATACAGATGTATGTGGTCCATTTAGGACAAGGTCACCTCGAGGAGAAGAATACTTTATATTATTCATTGACGACTTCTCCAGGATGGTTTGGTTAGGACTTATGAAGCACAAGGACGAAGCGTTCGAAAAATTCCAATCCTTCAAAGCCTTGGCTGAAAATGAATCAGATTACAAAATTAAGTGCCTCAGGTCCGACAAAGGTGGGGAGTTTACCTCAAATGAATTTTTCGATTTCTGTGAAGAACATGGAATAAGAAGGGAATTCTCTACATCTAGGACTCCTCAGCAAAATGGAGTGGTGGAAAGGATGAACAGAACAATCCAACAAATGGCTCGAGCTATGCTTGATGAGTCTATAACTTCTGCAACCTTCTGGGGTGAATCTGCATATGCTGCGGTTGTTATTCTCAACAAAACAAATGTCCGAGTGAACAACACTCAAACTCTGCATGAGCTCTGGTATGGTGAGACTCCTTCGGTAAAGCAATTCAAAATTTTTGGGAGCAAATGCTATATTAAGAATACTGATGAACAACTTGGCAAACTTGAACCCAGAGCAGATGAAGGTATTCTCCTTGGTTATTCTCCCTACAGCAAAGCGTATAAGTGTTATAATAAAAGACTTGGAAGAATTGTTGACAGCATTGATGTAGTGGTTGATAAAAAAGGATACATCCCTAGGCAAGTAAATCATGAAAATATCGAAGAGGATGAAGACTACTCTCAAAATCAGACAAATGATGAAGAAGAGACCCATGAAGAAGAAATCCATGAGGAGCCAGAGGAACAAATAAGGATAGAAGAAAAGACTCCTTCCAGATATGTTCAAAAGAATCATCCAGAATCACAAATTTTGGGGCAAAAGGAGGCAGGTGTTCAAACAAGAAGAAAAATTGCAGAAGCCTCAAGCTATTTGGCATTGCTCTCCTCCACTAAACCACAAAATGTAAAAGAGGCATGCAAAGATGAATGCTGGGTCAAGGCAATGGATGAAGAACTTGAGCAGATCGAAAAGAACAACACTTGGGAGTTGGTCCCTAAACCAAAAGATAAGAATGTCATAGGGACAAAATGGATCTTCAAGAACAAATTGAATGAAAATAGGGAAGTTATTAGAAACAAGGCTAGACTTGTTTGCAAAGGGTATGCTCAACAAGAAGGAATAGACTTTGAAGAAAATTTTGCTCCTAATGCTAGACTTGAGGCCATCCGAATGTTCCTTGCTCTCTCAAGATTTTAGAAGTTCAAAGTATTTCAAATGGACGTGAAATCAACTTTTCTTAATGGAGACTTAAAAGAAGAAGTGTACATAGAGCAACCAAATGGGTTCATTCTTGGGAATGATCCAAATCTTGTATGCAGATAAAAAAAGGCTCTCTATGGTCTTAAATAGGCTCCAAGGGCTTGGTACTATCGTTTGGACAAATATCTTCATCAACAAGGATTTTCAAAAGGACCAGCAGATAGAAATCTCTATATAAAAATTGAAAATGACAAATTGCTAATACTTGTTGTGTATGTATATGATATTATCTTTGGCAGCAATGAAGAAGCTATGAGTCAAAGCTTTGCCTTGGTAATGCAGAAAGAATTCAAAATGTCCTTGCTTGGAGAACTGACATATTTTCTTGGATTGCAAATCCAACAAAATGAAGGTGGGACCTTCTTGTCTCAAACCAAGTATCTCAAGCAGATTTTGAATAAATATGGCATGGAAGATGCAAAACCAGTATGTACCCCCATGGTCACAGGATGCAGCCTCAGTACAAATGATGAATCAGCATCAGTGCATCAACCAACCTACAGGTCTATGATTGAAAGTCTACTTTATTTGACAGGTACCCGACCAGACATCATGCATGCAGTGGGAATATTTGGAAGATTTCAGGCAAATCCAAAGGAAACTCATCTTCAGGCAGTGAAGTGAATTTTCAAGTACCTTCAAGGAACTCAAAACTATGGCTTATGGTATCCTAGAGACACAAATATCACACTTCATGCTTACACAGATGCAGATTGGGCTGGAAGCGTGGATGACAGGAAGAGCACAAGTGGTGGTGCATTCTTTATGGCTTCTAGATTAGTATCTTGGTTCAGCAAGAAACAGAGTTCGATTGCTTTATCTACAACTGAAGCAGAATATGTGGCTACTGCATCTTGCTGCACTCAACTCCTTTGGATGATGCAAACCTTGCAAGATTTTCAAATCTCTTGTGCACCACCTATCTCCATCTTATGTGATAATACAAGTGCAATTAGCATTTCAAAGAATCCATTCATGCATTCAAAGACCAAGCACATACCGATCAAGTATCACTTTCTCAAGGAACAAGTGCTTGAACAAAAGGTCAAGTTGGAGTATGTTCCTTCTATGGAACAAGTTGCTGATATACTCACCAAACCATTGCCCAGGGAGACCTTTGAATACCTCAGGCAAAAGCTGGGGGTTGTTGATGCATCATCTTGTTGTTGAATCTCATTTGTTTCAGAGATTGTTGGTTGTACGCAAGGTTCATATGGGGTATATGCATACATTTGTTGGGTTGCGGATTGGTTGAAGATCGAATGGCACAGGTTCAGGGGGAGCATATAATGCATTGTTGGCATTATGGTAGAAGATCTTGAAGAAGAAAGTACATAAGGAGAACGTGGATGCTGATTTTCATATTGCTGCTAATATGTCTCTATCTCTTTCACGGTCATTTCTGGTGTTTGGTGGATTGTAGTTCTTTGTGCAGATATTTTCTTCTTTTTCACAGATCTGGTTTATCAAGGGGAGCATGATCAGCAAAGCAAAGGCCTAAGCATGTTCTCAAGGGGAGCATAACCCTTTGCCCTTGATGTCAAAGGGGGAGAATGACATTGAGGATCTTGAGGTTGCCATCAAGTCCAAAGGGGGAGATTGTTGGCATTATGATTTTGGTTTTTCTCTATGGTACAGGTGTTGTACTTGATGGCAACTCACTCTTGTGGCAGATCTCAGTTCAGGCACTCAAAATCATTGAAAATAAGATACCCACAGGTAATCCTAGATGAAGCTGTGGACCCGCAGGTACGTCGACCAAGGAGTGCGTACATTCACGCAGGTTCTCCATTCAGAAGGTGCGGACCCCAGTTTCACTCTCTCCAATGCATAAAAGCGCGTGCACGTGGGAATATTTATGAATGGTCCATGGTATTTAGCCCGACATATTTGATCCTATGGTTTTGGTCAGTGGTTTTGCATCAAAAAATATTGATCCAAGGTATTGGGTTCATGGTATTGTGTTATTATGGTTTTGGACCGTGGTATTGTGAAAGGCTTGCCTATAAAAAGGAAAGGAGATCTCTTGGCCACACACTTGTGAAATTTGAATATCTTAAGATTTGAAATTTTGGGTGATTGGTTTTAAAAGCTAGATCTAAATCAAGGAGAAAACTTAAGGCGAATCTATAGATATGTCGTGATCTCTCGGGCGCATGAACAGATCTATGGATCTGACTGATTGTGGCACTTTGGAGGACTGTTAATTAGGCCCTAATTAGAATTCCGCAGGTGATCCGAAGGCGCAGTGTGGGGGTACGCAGTGCAGAAGAAGGTGCAGTGCGGGGGTACACAGCACAACAAAAGGCACAGTGCGAGGTACGCAGAGCATGAGAAAGAGAAGTGCGGTGGGCACGTAGCTCAGCGAAAAGCACAGTGCGAGGTACGCAGGTCAGAAAAAGGCACAGTGCGGAGGTACGCTGTAAGTCAGATAGTAAAGGTGCGGATCTGAGCAGAAGTACGCAGAGCAGAAGAACGACCATTGCAGATCTGCACAGTTTAGTCTCATAAGTGCTACGGATATACGCAGGCCCCTATTGTTGAAGTTGCGGACTTATCTTGAAACATTTGTTGACTGTATTTTATCTATTGCTGCAGAATTCTGGGTTTAGATTTCTGGTATTACTTTTCTGTTTACAGCATTCTGAAGAGTTGGGTGATTCATTGGTTTATTGTATAAGGAGATTGGGTGATTTGCTTGTACTTGATGATTATTTGATCTTCTTGGATCCAGTTTGAAAATTCATGAAACGTGGTCCTTAAAGAAGTAAAAAAGAGCAAAGGGGGTTGTAGGTCCCTTCCAGGAGAAACTGGAAAACGAGAGAGAGTTGTAGCTCTCTGCAGGTTGCAGCCTGCATACTAGTAAAGGACTGCACCAGTACAAAATAATTGTAAAAGAAGTTTCTAATTGAAAGAAGATAGAGACATATTGCAGCAGGTTGTTTTCACCCACATTGGGTTTCCACCTTATACCTGGTGTTCTTTGGTGTGACTATCTGTGTTTCTTGTTTATGCTCATTATTATATGGTACTGACATACAAGTTAATGTTCAATATTTGAAGATTAAATTAAAGTATAAATCAGGAAGACATATTGAAAAGAAATTGATAATACTGATTCGCCCCCCCTCTCAGTATTATTTCCAACAATTGGTATCAGAGCAGGTCCTTCTGAAGAAGCTTGATCGCTTGAAGGAAGATCTTTCATCATGAGCAACTACGAGAGGGAAACATCAATCAGGCCACTGGTTTTTGATGGGTCAAACTTCGTATATTGGAAGGTAAGAGTTACTGCCTATATTCAATCTTTGGGTACAGAAGTCTGGGATATCATAGATACAGGGTATACTTTTCCTTCAGCAACTCCCACAGATCCGACTAAGAAGAAGAAATATGAAACAAATGCAAAGGCGGTCAATACTCTATTGGGATGTCTATTGCAATTAGAATTTGTCAAAGTTATGCAGTATTAATCTGCAAAGGAAATATGGGACAAGATTGTTCTAAGCTATGAAGGAGATGATCAGGTAAAACGAGCAAAACTTCAAACTCTCAGAATTCAGTATGAAAATCTCAGGATGTACATTGATGAAAGTGTGGCTAACTATTTTCTTCGTGTAGATGAGATTGTTAATTGTATGAAAAATTTTGGGTGAAGAAGTAAAAGAGGCTGTTGTGGTTGAAAAAGTTCTAAGATATTTGTCCCCTAGGTTTGAATCTAAAGTTTTTGTAATAGAAGAAAAGGAGAATCTTCAAAACCTTAAAATGTCACATCTGCATGGAATTCTAACTGCTTATGAAATGAGGAAAGGAGGACCATCAGATAGGAGAGAAGCTACCTTCAAGGCTTCTGGCAAAGGAGACTACTATGAGTCAGGACACATATCAGATGAAGAAGAAGAATCAAATTTTTTCAAAAATCTTCAACGAGGTGCTGGACGATTCCGATGCAAGTTACCTTTCAAATGCTTTGCTTGTGGAATAGTAGGTCACTATGCTGCCAAATGTCCTCACAAGGATAAGATTGACAAGGGGAAGGAACCTGTTAGATGGAACAAGAAATAGAATGCAAGTAAGAAAAGCTATTACACTCATGAAGATAGTGATGGACTATCAAATAGCGATGAAGATGAACGAGGTAATCACTATAAACTTTTAATGGCCTTTGAAGATGATGATTACATGGATGCTATAGATGTGGATGGATTTTATGAAGAGATTACTAGACTCAAAGCATGTTTAGAAGAAAAGAATATGATCATGTTATTGTTTCTTAAATACATGATGTCTGAAATATTGTTGGTTCATTATTTTGTGAACAAATTCTATCACAAGTTAAGGAACATAAGAAGGGACTATAAACATAATAAGAAAAATAAAAAAGAGTTTCTTAATTACTCATTCACACCCCCCCCCCCAACATTTCCTTATTTCAATAGTGATGACCTAATAGTGAGATATACTCCTGACTTCTTTGGATTGTTGGAATGTCAAATCATGATGATCGAATACTTTCCATATGCACCCATGGATTACACTAGTGATGCAAACATCCCACTTCCTGTTGGAATGCAGTGGGGTGACCTAGGTAAAAATTTCACATTTTGGTTGTTTTGTGTTTTTCAATATTTTTGTTTTTGTTTTTTAGCATCCAAAACTAACTATCCAAAATTATCATGCAGAAGTGGACTCAGTGAGACCTGCAAGGCTATGCTGATTTGGCAAATGGGGTGAGCAGCCAGGAGCTCCCGTGGTATAGAACCCCGATGCGACAAAGGCTTTAACTAAGCGGGAGCACAAACTAGGGAGGTTAACTCTAGATATCCCAGATGTTGGGATTGATGATTTTCCTCTTCATTACCAGAGGCATATCGTGGGAGTTCCTGGAATTATTAGTATCTTCCTACGATGAGTATCTCACGCTATTGACTGTTATGATGATCACCATCCTTAGTTGCTAATCATCGGGGTATATTTTGTTTTTTGATGTATCGACATGTTTGGATAATAAATGCCATGGGGCCTCATGTCTTTGATGACATTTTGTAAAGCCACACTTTTATAAACATTTTGACTAATGAAAATTACTACTATTATCTCAGTTTATCTTTTAGAATATGTGGATGAATATTTTTTTTTCAGTCTTACAAATGTTACAAATATTGATTTAACACATAATTAGCCAATTCATTAGTTAATGTGTTTAAATGTGTTGATATTTGATGTAATAAAAGTATCTTTCCAAGAGATGAACCCGCAAAAAAATTCTTAACATTGTAGACCTTCTTACTAAATAAATGTCATTTAAATGTAATACTATGAGTTGAGAATCTAACCTAATGATCAATCGATGAATACTAAATGAAATGACATAAGATAATAGCTTAATAAATGAACTATATTATGTGATGTTATTCATTGTTCGACCAAGGCATATTCCATGAATATAAGCTAACTCATTAGTGGGTGAATAAATAGCCCAAGTCATGGAAGAAAAATTTTGAGTACTACGAATAGCACCATCGACAAACCCAATATAAGTTTGAGGGAGCGTTGACATCTGCAAATCAAGTGTAACGCAAGATAAGAAGTAGAATTAGGAGAAAATCGTAAAAAGATGCTAAAATTTCCACACATACATTAAAAAATATGATACAAAAATGTACAAAGTCTTCACGGAGTGAATTAAGAATAATATTTCTTTAGGTAAAGACCATTTTTGGGCTTTCCTAAAGAAATGTTGTCATAATCAACTAGCTCATAGGCCCCTTTTGCGAGTACACATTTTACAATACCAGAACCATTCCACATGGGCTCAAATTTACCGACACCTAATTTATCGTGCTCTTGATCATAAACCAAGGCTAGGTCAGCTTCTGAATATGAGCGAGGATTTACATTTTGATCAAAATATGCCTTAAATCATTTATTATGAGCCTCACTAGCCAATGCAACATCACAACGAGTCTCATCTAATCACACTAAGTACAAAAAGCGTTCCTCCCCCATATAAGTGGTTGGTAATAATTCGATTTCCATTTTTAATGATGGTATTTCACATTCAATAGGTAAGACTTCTTTAACCGTAGACCAACTGGAAAGGAGTAAAACCAATTGATGTTTTTTTTTAAGTATGATATGGCCACAAGGATGGAAAAAGGATCAGATGCCAATTTTTTTATTAATTTTGATGATCTATTTAATCATGGTAGTCAAAACCTTGTTTACAACTTCTACTTGGCCATCTCTTGCGGGTAATATCGAGTAGAATTGTCATGATGCAACCCTGGCTTCACAGTAAGTTCAGTCATCATAAAATTTCAAAAATTTCCATCATCCTTAAATGTAGGCATTGCCTCGACCTATTTTGTAAAATAATCCACTGCTAGGATAATGTACCCACACCCCCCAACCGAGTGAGGGTTACATGTAAGGAAATTGATGCCCCATTTTGCAAAAGGACCGATATCAATGATTGGTTGAAGAGGAGCCAAAGGTGCAAACATTTTGCGATCATAAATTTGGAAATTGTGGCATTTTTGGACTGCAGTTATACAATATTTGAACATCGATGGTGATAAATACCCAACGCACAAGACTTTGGGCAGTGGCAAACTCTTACATATAACTACCAGAAGCTCCAAAATGGCAGTATTCAATGTATTTTTGGCTTCCTCATGAATAAAACACCATCTAAAGATGGAATCAACAATGAGGATAAAGTATACAACCAAAAATATTGTATTTTTAAGATTGGTACAGAATATAACGACAGTCAGTTTGAGTTAATTATGGCTGAAAGGTCTGGGTTTGAAGATACACAATAATATCTCCATACCAAGGGTCTCAATTACTTGTAAAAAAGAGGGATTTGTCTAAAAGAGAATCCTTTTCCACGATTTCCATCTCAGTTAGGGAAAGTCACATAGGAATTTGACAAACACCAATGACTTCTTGGACTTAGATTTTATGAATTCTAAATTAAATTCTTGTAGGTTAACTATCCAATTAGAATATCTTCCCCCTAGAAACTATATCATAAGAATGTAAACCATGGGGTTGCAGTCTAAAATCACTATTGTTTTATGTAAGAGAATGTAGTGATGAAATATTTGGACAACTTGAATGACTGCCAACGCCAATCTCTCCACATGTGCATATTTTATATTAGTTTTCATAAGATTTATACTCAAATAATATATCACATGTTCATCATTCAACTCATCTTCCTAGACTAAAACCATGCAAATAGTAACATTAGATGCAGCTAAATACAAAGAGTAGTCTCAATGATAATTAGGCAGATGTCGCAACAATGTGAGTAAACATGTGTTTGAGTGCATCAAAATATTCTTGAGAAAATTCATTCCATGTAAATGAGATGTCCTTTTTCAACAGTCGAGTAAAACCTTTAGTTAGTTCAACATAGTTCTGGATGAATCAACGTAAAAAGTTCGCTTTCGCTTGCAAACTTTGGAGTTGGTGGAAGTTGGAAGGAGGAAGAAAATTCATAATAGCCTCTACCTTAAGTGGATCAACAAGAAGGTCTTCCTTTGATATGACCAATCCCAGTAATCGACTAGATTGTACACAAAAACCACACTTGTGAGGGTTCAAGCATATTTTGTACTGTTGACACCTAATAAAGATAGCTCTCAAAAGCAATAGATGTTCTTCCCATTTCAGTGAATGAGTTGGTAAATCTTCTAAATAGTGTCGTACAATGTACTTGATATCGTGAAATGTGTAAGACATGGATCGTTGAAAGGTTGTGCCGATATTCTTTAATCCAAATGGGAATTTTCGATAAGAAAACATTCCCCATGGATAAATAAACATGGTTTTATGCTGATTTTTGGCTTGATGGGGCCTAACCTAGGTTTGGAGTTAATTAGACAAACAAATCCCTACACTATTGGCCCTTTCGTCATTAGCCCACAGATCGTGGACTGAAGTCTCACCCAAACCAGTATGGCGGGATGTTGGAACCAAGTTTCTAGACCCTTGAGATGTCTAAGGGGTAGATTTATTCCAACTGTGCCTACCTTCATGCAGGTTATTTTGCGCACTGTTTTGACCTACAATACCTTCACAATCTACTATAATTGTGTTGCGCAAACCCTAACCAGGGGGCTGACGTGATTTCGCACTGCTATGGCAGCAATCTATGTTGTTTCCCCAAGTTACACTCTGTGTTGAAAATGCAACAAGATGATGGAGCTTAGTGAAAAGAAGTCGCCTTCACTAAGTGGGTCCGCAGGCTATTTTTGGCGCAAAGTCTATTTTTAGACATATCGATCACGGTCTATGAGTTGCAGGATGCTATTTGTGGATGTTTTCTCAAGTTGGTAAAAATAGATGGACCTCCATTTTTAGACATATGGGCAGAGTCTATTTTTAGACTGCCAGGCTAAAAATCGAACAATCGAATATTATTAGCTCTTAATAATATTTGGACTATAAACATTATCTTATTCTCTTGGAGCTGTTACACAAAAATATCATCACCTTGATTATTTGCAGTCGGTATGGGTCTATCACCACCTATACCAGCCTCCTAAGCAAGTCTCAGACCTCAGCTCTTCAAAACAAGCTTTGTAAATGAGAGAAAGACATCAAAAAAGCAATGTAACTCTAGTTCCGCACTTTCTCTCACTTTTGCCTGCAGGCCCGCACCTTTTGTTCAGAGTACCTGCATACTTATACGCTCTGTATGTAAAGGGGAGGGTGTGTACCCCTGTGAAAGTCAAAAGGCGCAATTTTTATCTTAAAAAACTCACTTTGGGTTAATTCTAGAGGTTTCTAGAATTTATTTTGACGTGGATTGTTCGCTCCAAAGTGGTTCGTGCATCCCAAAAGAGAAGGAGCTAATCCCTTGTTAGTAGGAGCTATCCATTTGAAGGAGGATTCTATCCCTTTGAAGGAGGACCTAGTAACTGCCCTCCATTGCACTATAAATTGAGGCATTGGGTTAGTGGCTAGGGAGGTTAAAAGCTGAACTTTTGAGGGTAAATGCTAGTGAAATCAAGACTTCCTATTTGAGCTTAAGAGGAGAGATCACATACCTTTTTGACTTCATTGGGGAGTGAGTGAAGCTTGTCAAAGTAGAGGAGACTTCTTGTTGGACCCTGGGAGGAGCTTCTACAACATCAAGGCAAAGGTTGTAAAGTTCTTCTTCTTTTGAATTAATACAATCAAGCTCATTTTTCTCAACAAGTATCTCATGTTATTTGTTTCATGGACTCCTTGACTTTCATGTTAAATATGTTTTATAATACTGGTTATTTAGGTGTTATTTAATCGTTTGCCTTGTTTGTGTTTGCAGGTTTGCGACAAAGGAACTTACTTGGATCAAAGGAGCAAATGCATCTCCAAACTTGCGTTGGACATGAGGTAGGCCTTAAACACATTTGTTTGCCATTATTTATAAAGCGCATTTAGAGAAAGATAGTGTCTCATTGGTTTGTTTGTCATTAGGTCTTCATTAGATTCTAGGAAGGTCTATCTTATCCGCAAGATCGACTCATTCCACGTGACAATTTGTATATCAACAAGAGTGATTTTGTTGATATTCATTATTTCCTCAATAGTAGAAAATATGAGATTGTTCAGTAACTCTAAAACATTAATAATTCGAGTCATTTTACAATAAATTATCATCAAAAAATTGATCAAACAATGAAGAGTACTATAAGATAGAATCATACGAAATTTTCATAAGGTAAATCCATGTAAATGCAGGCCCCTTAAGTTAATTATGTTCTTAATATAGAAACTAAGGACACTTATAGATGCAAGAACTGAGTTCTATAAAAACCTTATACAGTGACCTATACCTCATATGTCATGCAAAGTGTAGACTAAGCAAGGAATAATACCATTGATAATATTGTTTATTTTCGCAACATGTGTATTTATATGATCTTAAACATGATACCTTGACACTCTAGTGGTATTCACAGATTTTCATAGGAGTGAGCTTCTTCAAACAAGATCCAGTCTCTCACCTTTGTCAACGACGACAACTCATAATATCATGCTTCTCTAAACAAAGTCAGGCATGCTAGAAATGCGCTACTAATTTTAAAATTTTCGAAATTTGAAAGAAAATATGTTGCAATATTTGTTGCTCTAGAATTTTGATAAATGACATGGCATACCCATGCGTAGTGAAGCCAATCCACTTACAAGTGACATTTTAAATAAGGCTTTACATTTTAGCTTCATTGGAGCAGTAAACTACGTGGCTATCAACCCAACACTAGTGGTCTTCAACTAAGTCCCTACAATCTATTCGGGGGAAAATAAGGTACTGAAATCCCATGTACCTCAGCAATGACATGGACCTAAAACCTATTTTTGGAATTGATGGGTTTTCCCAATGGCTTCTAGTCTACAATGCTTCACACAAATATAGTTCAAGGGCTCTCATGACTGAGTGTGTATACATTCACAATTAATTAATTACTATAACCCAACACAAATTGATAACAAAATATAACTGTAATGAACGTGGTTATAAAAAATCCCATGTTCTACATGTGTCTAAATCATTATTCAAGAAACACACATCATATAATCAAGATGCACAATCTTCATCCTCGAGAGTCTTAATAGACAGAACTTCATTTTTATCCCCAAGTCCTGTGACGTTCCCCTCTTCGAAGCTCCATTAGATTCGACTACAACGTCTCCAAGGGTTTCCAGGCATAGCAAACAAGGTTCCTCGCCAAACTAACATTAATTACAACATGGAGTTTGTAATTGTAACGACATATGTCAGGTAAGAGCAAAACAAAAGCAATGCAAAGCGAATCGGGAGAATATAAGAGAGGAGGACAAAGGAGCACTCAAATCTAAAGAAAATATATAGCAACAATATACTTATAGCATATAAAGCATATATGCTCTTAAAGAGTTACAATATATATGTTCTTACAACATTCATCAATTCTAAATTATTCAGGCAAAGATAAGCAAGTGAAAAATTTCCTTTTTTTCTTGTTTGCTTTTCCTCTGCTTTCTTTCTTCAAATCCAATGTATGCCAAAATGCTCCAAGAATTCTCTAAGTGTGCAAAAGTATGACAAAGAAAATCTAAAACTGACAAAAGGTTGTGAACTAATTTTATAAGCCTTTTTATCATTAAGGCATTTATTTTCATAAATATAATGTTAATTAATGCCTCTTTTCCTTTGGCAATGTCTTTGTTAGTTTCCTTAGCCATTAATAAACCAAAGGTGATGTCCACTATAGTGCTTTGCCAAACATTTAGCTTGGAATACAAGTTTTGTGCCCTTGGTCTTATTTTTCCTTTATTAACCTTTATTACATGAACTTTTAACCCGGGATTGTCCCACACATAGATATATTTATTTCCTTTTTCTAATATTTATTTGTTTTTAACTATTCGAATAAAATATTTGATCGTTGTTTATTTTATTTTATATTTTATTATTTTTCATATTATTTAATAATGACTTTTTTTATGGTTATTATTTATATAGAGAGAAATACTACATATTCTAATATTTATTATTATACCTTACTTTTAATATTTATTATATGAAATTTACTTCTGTTTTTAAATTATTTCATTGGAATTATTCGTCTTAGTTTATTTTAATTTTTTCTTATTCTTTGTCTTATTTAATATTTATTTTTTTATACCTTTTGATTTATTTTTGAATTCCTTTCTCGTATTAATTTTCTTATTAATTATTGTGAATGTTTCAATCTTATTTATCCCCTTTATAATTTTTTCATATTTAACGTCCTAACGTTCAACTAATTTAATGTCTATTCTCTCGCATCTCTCACCTATTTACCTTTCAATGTTGGATCAGATTTCATACCTCCGCTTTGAGGATGAGCCACATTTTATGGCTCGAAATTTCGATCATAAAAAATTTGAAGTGAGTAAATCCGAAAATGACAAACTAAAATTATTTTTCTTACATAAGCCTACACTCTTAAAAAATAAATACTTATCTACAATTTTGATTAATCTAAGTGATAACATTTAGATACATCTATATTGATCTATAATTACTATTTCAATTAAGTAAAAGATTTAAAATAAATTTCAAAATTTAGGTTTCAATGATTTGAGATTGATGGGAGATTAGTCTCAGGATTCATTGCATCAAATTTAGGGTATCGACATTTTGAACATGATTGTCTAGTTCATCCTTAGGAAGAAAATGAATGTGAAGAAATATGAACTTGAAAGGAAGAAATAAATATGGAATTGAAAGGAAAAATGTGGTTGACATTTAAAAAAACCCTCAAATTGAAAATAAAATAGAATTTTCCAATTATTTAACGTCAAGCTGCATTAATAATAGGACATGTATTTTTAATATTTAGTTTTGGTTAATTTAATATTAATATAATTTCATTAACGAATATATAAAGAATTAAATTTATCAAAATAATTTCATTAATACATATACATATATATATATTACGTTGTGTGAATATTTAGAGAATATTAATTTTATTTTACATCTATGGTTTGAATTAACTAATAAATGGAATGAATGTGTATATTTATATTTATAAATATTTTATGAATTTTAAGTGATAGAATATTAATAGGAATCATATGTTGATTATTATAAATTTAATTAATATAAGTATACTACATTAGAGATTAAGATAAGATAATAGGGATTAAAAAAAGGGTTTTTAATTTGTAAAGAAAGAAGGATTAGGAAATGTTAGTTCTAGAGTTGAGGGTGGTAATCTAGTTTTTACTGATTTTCCACTCATCATCTCTATTTAGGTTATTAGGATGCTTACCAATTTCAATAGTCTCTCTTAATTTCTTGTGTTGGTATTGGTCAATTCTAGCCAATATACTACCATTTTTGGTGAAAATGTGACGATTAGTCTTTAGGGAGTGCTCTGCAAAAGAAGACGAGAAAGGGTGATTGTGTTTTACATCAGCACAATGCTCTTAAATTCTAATTTTAATGGAGTGACAAGTTTCACCTACACAACATTTACAGCAAGAATAAGGGATCAAGTATACACCTTTTTTATTGGTGGGGTCAATGGGATCTTTGATGGATCTAAGGTGGCTACATATAGTGTATATATGTTTAAATTTAGTCATGATGTTACCTTTTCTGATATGAAAAACAAAAATTTGAGTGGTCCCATGAATGTAAGGGAGACAATCTTTGGAAACCCTATTATTGATATCACATTTTTGCTTAGCTCCTTTGCTGGAATTTTTAAAGACTTTAATAACTTGGTGTTTGGTATATTCATTTTTCATAGAAACATCAAGGAGATGGCTTTTTTTCTTTCTAAATGGTTATTATTAGAAATTCTCATGGCTCTTGTGGCTAGGTACTAAGAACAATAAGTTTTGGTTGGGATGATGGTGGGATTCAACAAGGAGATATGGTTGAATATGGGTTTTCTTGTGGTAAACTTGATGGGAGATGGATCCATATTTATTTCTAGAGACCAAAACATCCAAAAAAGGGAGACTACCATCTTCTTCAATCTCCATGGTGAATTTGATAAAATTGGCTTGATTGTTAAGGTTTTGTTTAAATAATTCTAATTTCTAATGACCATGGGGCAAAATAATAAATGTGGCATCGACAAATATTTTCCGGAGCTTAGGTTTCAAAGGTGCATAATCTAAAGTTTTGGTTTCAAAATATTCCATAAACATATTAGTAACAAGGGAAAGAGGAGAGTCCATAGCCACACCACATGCGTGATCATAAATTTCACTTTGAAAAATAAAAAATATGGATTTTAAGTAAATTTCAATTAACGTGGTTGTGTTGGGACCAACAAATTTATTAGTAACATTCTTGGAACCATTAATGGGGATTTTAGTGTAAATTGAAACAACATCGAAACTAACAAGTAATTCATGGGATTCAGGTTTTATATATTCAATTTCATTAATAAAATGAGATAAATACTTGACAAAGTAGTTGGTATTACCCACAAGAAGCTTGAGTTTCCTGGCAAGGTACTTGGCCAATATGTAGGTGGGTCCTCTAATTGTGATGATGATCTGCCTCAATGGGATCCTGCCTTTATGTATTTTTGGTAGACAATATATTCTAGGTGTGGATGGATGGTTTTTAATAAGTTTCACGTAATCATGCTCATTACTCGTCTTGATGGAATTGGAGACAATTTGTGAAATTTTCCTTAAGCTATTTTTACTGAGTTTTTTATATCCCCCATTATTATTGAGGTGGTCAAGCATTTTAACTTCACAATAATTTATGTTCATGATAACAACAAAATATCCTTTATCAACTTTTAGTACAACAATGTTAGGGTTGTTCCTTAGGGATGTAAGGGCTATAAATTCTTTCTTATTTATCTTATTTCTAGGAGTTTTAGATTTTATTAAGATAATAGAGAAATCTTGTCTAATTTCTACTTTAATATCATTAGGGAGATCCTTTATGCCATTGTTATGTGGGATTTATGCTTATAGGCATAAATATCTTCCCTAGGTCTACTGGCTAACCTAGGGCAATAGAATGATAAAGGACCCAATGTTTTCCTTAAAGTAAGGTGATGACAGGATGAAACCTACTTGAAATCTATCGTATGTTTTTCTCTTTGGCTTGAATGCTCCAATACTAGCTATAGCTGCCAAAATTGTAACTTACACAACCAGACAACATAAGCCAAGAAACTAGGAGATCTATGTAGCATCATATATCTACTTCATTCAATAGATCAACATGGTATCAAATATAGGAAAACAAAAGAACTCTTTGTATTTATATAAATTGAGTGAGTTACAACCATAAATAGGTGTCGATCTTGTAGAGGAGCTCCTTGATGTTGTTGACTTTTCCTTCCTTTGTCACAAAGAGTTCCTCCAACCACCCTAAAGGCATGAAAGGATAACTCTCACAACAATAACATAAGGCTAGAATCACTTTCCAAAATCCAACCTGTTGCATATGGAAGCCTGTAAATATATATAGAATTAAGGTATGTTTAGAGTTCTTATCCTTCTACCAATATTCGGATTGAGACCCACCCTTAATGGGATGATGCAATCTAAGGATAAGGGACGGAAAATCAAAGGTAGGATAGGATAGGATTCAAAAGTTTTATATGAGGTAAATGGTTACAATAGATCCTCGAAGCTTATGGAAATTGACACTTCAGGATTCTCTCTCTTTTTCCCAAATTTCTAGAACCAATGAAGGTGCAAAGGGGAGAAACCTGCAGTGATCAACATTGGCCATATTGGAGCAACCAGTAGGTGAACACTGTCCAACAAGAGGCTGGGGTGTGTTTGTCCTAAAATTGGCTCAAATGATGTAGTTTAGGGTAGAAATTATGGTGAACGAGAGAGTCATGCATGGCGATTTGTGCAATGATGATGTAAAGGGGGGAATAGGATGTGAAAGATCCCATTTAGAGGCAGATTGATTAGATGTGACAAAATAGTATATAACATAGTTCCCCTTAAAGTGAAAATTCAAAGATGATGACTGATGACTGAATTTCTTTACCTTGTGACAAGTTGGGATCAAGAATAATCGATGATATCATCTTTTGTTACAATACCTTTACATCGTGACATCCTTTTATTGAGGGAGGCATACTCATACTCACCACATAAGCTAAAATTACATGTATAATGATCAAAAGACATGTCCACTGATGACTAATGGTGGACTCATAACTGGATGACTGTCAGTATTATCATAGCCATCACACATAGTGATGTTTGTATAATCCTGAAATCATAGCCTAGATGGTGGAAACTAGATCTGGGGCCTTCTTTCTCGTTCACATGATCAACCAATGTACGAGTCTAACCATGTGAATCAATTAGCTGAAGTCGAACATGGTAAATACTATCTAATTATTGGCCAATGATGTAATTCATTAGAAAATGTGAGAGAAACCACCAATGATGTTAATGGCTCTCAAGGTACTCAAGTACAATCCATATAGTGTGAATAAATGAGTTGATGTCGAACAACACACAAAATCCTTCGGTTGAAGGCCAATGATGTAAACCTGTCACTGATAGCGAGGACACTTGCTAATGATCTATGCAAGCACCAAGTTACCAATGGGTGTTTCTAAGTCAACTTCCTGGATAATGTGTTGATGTTGACAAGAAGAAACTATTCACAGAAGGGCCTTGATGTATCCCCCATCAACAACAAAAAATAGGTGTCATGATTGAGATAGAATTATTAGAATGATGTTGATTCGAACTTAAACAAGAATGCAACAAATTACAGATGTAACCACAAAAACAGAGATGTAGTAGGAATAACACTTGATTTCATTAATATCAAATACTGAAATAAGCTTACAAACTTAATGGAAACAAGACTAGCTCGAGCGATGGTAGGCTATCTCTAAGAAGACATGATCTGGCTACATGCCTCTAAAAAATGTTACAATGAGGCTCAAAGGCCTATTTAATATTGAAAAACATGAGAAAACCCTAAACAACCAAAACCCTAACCCCAGGAGATGTAACACCAAGAGTTTGTGGGCCCTGTTGGGTTTAGTTGGGAAGTCAACTTCCCATGGTCATAACATGGTCATATGATCTCTGATTTGTGCTTATGATACCTTGTTGGAAAGGTCTCTTCGAGTAATACAAGATTTGTTGCATGCCCCTACCTATGGCTATGCACTTGCAACAAACATCAAAAAAACGTTGTTTAGGGGGTCAAAACTGCTCTAGAATTTCACGATGCGAAAAAACTATTAAAAATAGTAAATTCTAAAATAAACAATGACGCAAATGAAAATAAATGGAGTCTAAGTGGATTAGGTGGGTGGCCACCAATATCCACTTGGATCATTCCTCCCCCTTAGGAAGCAATGGCCCCCACTATGCACAAAGTCTCCATAAGGTGAGGAAATTTTTGTTGAACTCGATCCCTGGTGAGCCACTTTCCTTGGTGCAAGAGTTGGGTAGCTTTAACAACCCAATATAGTTCGATATTCTACTTATGAGTGTTCCTAACCTATGTGTCCATAATCTGATCAGTTGTGGCATGTCCCATGTAGTTTGGGTTTAACTTTGTTGGTGTGAGTTGTTCTACAATGTCTGATGTGTTAAGTAATGGTGGGAAGTATGGCCGAAGGCAGTCCACATTAAATAATAGATGTAGGCCAAGGAATGGGGGAATTTTGTTCTCAGAGTGGTTTGAGCTTCTCATGGCTCTGATAAGGTGTTTTTCTATAGAAGCAACCAAACTTTGCCACCCACCTGAAACTTGTGTGGCATCTGATGTTGATCATGTCACTGCTTGTACTTGCAATTTGTCTTCTCTAGGATGTCGTGAACCTGACAGTGGATGTGTTGGATGTGTTCAATAAATCTGGTTGCTTTATTAGATCAGACAATACATGCATGGATTTTTTCTAGGTAGTCACATGAAGCATGGCAACATCAATCATACACAATGGTTGAAATCGTAGACCCACTTGAAAGGGATTGTGACCAGTCAAGCTATGGAGATTTCTATTATAACTGTACCACACATATGGAATACTCTCATCCTAGCTTCAAGGATGCCTGGAGTTGTACATCTAGAGTATGTGCACTATCATCCTATTGACGACCTTTGTCTGGCCATCAATTTAGGGATGGAAGGCAGTCCACTTGGTGAGGCTGGTGTCCAATAGTGTCTAGAGGCTTGACTAGAATGTGCTAAGTAACCTGCTATCTTGATCTGATATAATGGTCTGCAGGATCCCAAAATGTACTCATACTTGTTTAAAGAAGAGTTTGGCAATATCCTCTCTGATAATACTCTTCTTGCAGGCTGTCAATATAGCCATATCAGAAAATATTTCCATGACCATAAATACATAGTCATTACCATGCATGGTAGAAGGGAAGCCAGCCATATAGTCCATGGAGATGGACTCCCATGGTTGGCTGGGAGTACGCAAAGGAGTGTACAAGCCTTTCTTCTTGATGGTTGGCTTGGCGATGGCACATGTAGTGCACAATCTAATATATTTCCCAACATCCAGTCAGAGTTTGGGCCTTTAAAAGTACTTATGTAGTACAACGATAGTTTTCTCCAAACCAAAGTGTCATGTGACCCGACTGTAGTGCGTCCCCAAATCATCTTCGCACACTCACTTTATGGAATACAAAGGTGGACCAGGTAGCATAATAATGCATCCTGGAGGTGGAAATCAGGAAGTTTCTTTCCATCTACTAGAATTTGGTATGTGGATGTGAACTTTGGATCATTATTGTATAGTTGCAGCCATCCATAGGTCTCATGACCACAAGAGTTGAGAATAGTAATGAGTGCTACAACTGGGAGTTGGTTGAGGAAGTCTGCAACATGATTGGTGTTTCCCTTTTTATATTTAATGTTCAAGTGGAATTGTTGCAGATATGTAGACCACTTCTATTGGTGATGATTCTACATCTTCCCTTGTGTCCATATAAACTAAAGAGGTCGGTGATTGATGTGGATGACCGTCTCCTTCCCAAAAATGTAGTGCTTCCACTGTCGCTGAGCCTGCATGATGGAATACATCTCTTTACCATAGGTGGGGTACTTCTGAATTGTATGGGTATGTGTCTCACTATGATAGGCAATTGGATGCTTGTGTTGGGTGAGGATTGCACCAATAACATATTTTGATGCATCTATCTCGATTTCAAATGGTTGTTGTAGGTCTAGCAGTGTAAGTACTAGTGTGGAGGAGAGGCGGTGCTTCAACTCAATGAACACCTTCTATTGTGATCCAGACCAAGAAAAGTTTTCTTTCATCGCACCCTTAGTAATTTGAATCAAAGGCTAAGTAATATGGGATAATCCCAACACTAACCTACGATAAAAAATTTCAAGGCCCAAAAAGGTGCAAAGCTCTATTAGAGTGGTTGGAGTTGGTCAATCTCAAATGACTTGGATCTTAGTCGGATCCACATGCACGCCACGCTCACCTATGATGTAACCTAAGTATTGGACCTGGCTCATGCCAAAGGTACACTTATCCAAGTTGCAACATAGTTTGTGATGTTGAAGGGTTTGAACGACCTACTAAACGTGTTGCAAGTGTTCTTCTCAACTCTTGCTGAATATGAGGATGTCATCCATATAAACCACCACAAATGAGTTCATGAAGGGCCACAAGATGTCATCCATTATCCTCATAAAAGTAGCAGGGGAACTTGTGAACCCAAAGGGCATAACCAACCATTCGAAAAGGCCTTCCATGGATTTAAAGGTGACCTTCCATACATTTTTGGGCTCTATTGTAACCTATTGATAACTAGACTTCAACTTGATCTTGCTGAAATACTTGCCCCCCTTGAGTTGGTCTAGTAGGCCATCAATACATGGGATTGGATACATGTTCCCAAAAGTGAATTTGTTTAGTTCCTAATAATAAATTCAAAGCCTCCAAATCCCATCCTTCTTCTATAAAAGTACAATCAGGCTCCCACAAGTTGATGAACTTGGTCGAATGTGCCCATTTTGCAAAAACTCCTCGATTTACTGCTTGATCTCTTCATTTTCTAGAATCCAATGGCGATATATCGGCCCATTGGGTAGACATGCTCCAAGAGTTAGATCAATCGAATGCTTGACCTAAAAATGCAAGGGTAGCCCTGTGGGTGAGGATAAGATGTCCTCGTATTCTTCCAAGACAATATCCACCTTCTTCCGTTGCTTGGAGGAACACTTTTTGGGGGCCATGGATGTGGCTACGACATTTCACTTACTTTGAAAGCGAATCAGAAAGAAAAAAATCCAATTTTGGGAGATGAACTTACTACATTTCTTAATGGAGATCAAGGAGATGGCTGTAGGTGGGGCTACCTTTAGTATCCCGTATAACTTACTGCTAAAAGAAATAATAACATAGCAAGGTCTAGACTCATATATGGCATGTCACTTCCATAAATATGGTTGTCCTAATAATACATCACAAACTTCAAGAAGAGAAAAATCACACAATACATCATTTGTGAAGGGCTTGATGTTGTACGGAAGGTGACACTGCTGGCTAATGCAGAGATATCATCCTTGGTGAAGCCACCTAATGGTGTACAACTACGAATGTGTTGTAGCTAGTAGGCCTAGCCACTGGATGACCTCTGTTGAAATGAGGTTATTTTGGTTGTCATTGTTGACAATGAACTACAACGAAGAACACTTCACCCACTTTTATGAATGGAATAGGAATTCGCCCTCTTCTAGATCTTCAACCTTTATCTTCTGGATCTTGGTGGTAGCCACATTGGCACTGGGCTCTGCATCAATTATCTACTTCCCTTTGTCATTCCCCTTGTCAGGTTCTGATTCAGAGTTGGAACATGTGTCTGACTCAAAAGCCTTCAGCTTGAACACAGTGAATGCTTAGCGTGACACTCACTTGTGCTATGAGTGGAGCTCTTATGGAACTCACACTACTTTCCCATGTGTTTCTTTGTCTTCCTGGTGTTGTTCTTTGCTTGTGGCTTCGATGGGTTATCTTATGTCACCCTGCCTTGGATTTTCCCTTTGCTCTATCTTTTGCGGGCGCCTTTCCCTTACTTCAGATTCACAGATCCAAAGTTTCGCTTCTTCATTATAAACTTCTACTCAATTTTGTCGGTGAACTGGTACATCGTGCCGAGCGAGGATATGTCTAAGAACCCCATCTCATCCTAGATGTACTTATGTAGGCAATCACATTACTTGAATACCAAATGTTTCTCAGAATCCTTGATACCGAACTTTGTGCGAAGGGTATGGAAAACACTAGTAAAATGTGGCACGTCAAGGTCTCTTCCCTGTCACAGTGTGCTCCACTTTATGTATTTATCGTCATAGCTCCTGATAGGGTAGTACTACTCCTTAATGGCATCCTAGAACAAATTCCAAGTGGGTGAAGCTCAAAATAATCAGGGTGTACTTTCATCTTTCTCTTCACAGTAGGTTTCCCAGCAGTCCTTGACGTGGGGGTTGGTTTTGAGAATTCCAAACGTAATCTTTTCCCAGCTAGAAAAGTCATAAAACAGAAAATATCCTTCTAACATATTTAATCATTTATCTACAATGGCTGCATCTATTTGACCTTCAAATATGGGGATGTCAAAGTTAACTTGTACTTAAAGGGTGTGGTGCTTCCAGAGTAGCTTTTGGAAGTAGATGGGTCACCTTTGGGTAGTCACTGAAGGATCTAGGAAAAGTTTTCCATCATCACATTCCTTTGTCTTTCGTGGGCTTCTTCGAGCAATATTTTCAAAGGATCTCCTAACCCCTCATCTTTCTTCTCTTCTTCCATGGTAGGTCATCGGGATTTGCGAGGATAGCCTTGCAAAGGTTTAACCAGTTTTAGCCCTAACTCCATATATTCAGACCTCGTTGGGGACATGCAATGAAAAAAAGAGAAAGAACGGACGCTTTGATAGCACTGATCCGAACTTAAACATGAACATAAAAAATTATAGTTATAACCATAAATATAGATATCCAACCGAAATAATACTTCATTTCATTAATATCAAATACTAAAATATGCTTACAAACATAATGGAAACAAGACTAACCTAGGTGACGGTAGCTTATCTTTGAGAAGATATATGGTGTCTACATTCCTTTGAACTATGTTACAATGAGGCTCAAGGGCCTAATTATTATTGAAAAACATGAGAAAACTCTAAACAACCAAAACTCTAACCCCGATAGATGTAACTCCAAGATTTTGTGGGCCCCGTTGGGATTAGTTGGGCAGCGGACTTCCCGGGGTCATAACTTGGTCATATTATCTCCATTTAGAGCGTACAATACCTTATTAGAAAGGTCTCTTAGATTAATATAGGATTTTCCATAGGCCCTTTCCAATAGCTCTAGGTCTATAGTGGATCTCAAAAAAACATCATTTAGGGGCTCAAAACTGCTCTCGAAGTTCAGGAAAAAACTGCTAAAAAGATTAAATGTTAAAATAAACAATGAAACAAATGAAATTGACTGGAGGTCTAAGTGGAATAGGTGGGTGTCCACCAATATCCACCTGGATCAGATATTGATATGGAATTGGATTAGGAAAGGAAAACATGTAAAGAATGCTTAAGAGTATTGTAACGGATATAAGCGGAATGACTTCTCTTGAACACACCGGTGACATTGAAATGGAGTTGGTATATTGGCCCAAAATCGAAATGGAGAACCTATGAAGGAATGATGAACCAAGAGACAAGAAAATTACTCAATCCAACAACAAGAGATATGAAGCGGAAGAGTTTTGTGTTCAAGAGCGACTCACTACCATAAATGGAGTACCTTTTTCTCCCAATTTCCCCAACCATATTGGTCGGTACCTCTTTATTTTTTAACAATATTAAGGAGGATAACATATGCTTGATATGTAAGTCCATCCTTTGAATGAATCCCCTAGAGTATATTTATGACCCCTAAGAAGGAATGGTTCGGTCTTGTCATGATCGACAAGCCCATTAATGTTTTATGTTTTTACGAGTCTAACGCGGGTGAAAACTCAACTTATTTTTCAAGTTTAGAAAGTTTGAAAAGAGGCGAAAAATAAAAACCCAGATGTCCCTTTTCATAAGTAGTCGCTTAGGTTTGAAAAGGTAGAAAACAATAGCCAAGAGAACCTGTTAGCCATGTTCGACTAAGGTATTCCTTTTTCATAGTTAGTATATCTCGGTCTAGAAAAGGGTTAAACTTATACTGAGTAGATGTCTTTTCATTTACTTTTATGAGTTTGAAAAGATGAGTTCTTGGCAATCTTTTCATGTCTTGGGAGTCTGGAAAGAGAAGAAAGAGGACTCTAAGGGATTCTTTTTTCATAGGTTTAAAGAGCCTTAAAAAGAGACAAAAGTGTACTCTTCTGTCAAAATAACATGTTTAAAGCGTAAAAAAATTCCGTTAATAGTTGTCAACCTGCTCAAAACAACACAGAAAGGATTAAACGTACATGTTTCATAGTAAAACCGAATCATGAATAGTTCAAAACATTAAATATGAATACAATAATGAAAAATATGACCATAGATACTAAAAAATGATTGTTCATCTTTACCATCTCATATTTACCTTCAATAGTGATAGTTATGAGTACCTTTTCCCTCGATCCTCTTTAGCTGATTGCGGCCAATCCAATGGATGATTTGAGTACCATCACTTCTAAGTAAGAGATAAAACCTTACCTTTCTTTTTGTGGTTCCATTTTATGATTTCAAGCAAACATTCTTAGTTTTTGAGGGCCTTGGGGTTCCAAAATTTCACCCTAGGACCAATGCAAGCCTAGAGGGTCGAAAAGTGTGTTGCACCTAAGCAGTCATCCATTGCATGTTGGGATGCAACGCTCATTTTTCTCTTCTGGGGTGCGTTGGACACAAATATAAAGTTTTTTGAGTAGTTTTCCCTCAAAATTTGTCATGTTTTTGCATGAAAAGGATCCAAATGAATCTCTTCTTGATGTTTCAAAGATTCATCAGCATCAAATGTCTTTAGTATGGAGAGAAAGAGAACATGACAAACATAATTTTAATGCAGCAAATGATCTTGCTACAATCCATGAAAATAAGAATCGTTAAAATTATTTTGGCTTCCTCATGTAAGGTAACAAATGGAGTTGTTCAAATACCTTGTATGTTCATGGGATGTTCAGGCACAAGCATTCAGGTTTAGGGAACATCTGCTTTAGATAAAGGTAGGGGATATCTACTTTCTGACATGTATTTCCATGAGGGGTGCCCCCATATCTCTCCTAGGTTGGAGAAGTGATGGGGAGACAATGAAAGTATATCGCCACCTATTGTAGACCTTGAAACCAAGCAACAAAGGATGGAAAGATCCGTATAAAAGATGTGACCCAATTACCTTTGAGAATGATCCTATTCATTATCATAAGATTTGTAGGTATCTCAACATTACATGTGGCAAGAAGATCATAAATCCAATATGGATTGGAGTGTCTAGAGCCAATACTCTTCAACTAGAGCAAGGTGGTTCTGGTCAATATGAGAGAATAGTTATCTAAATCAAAAGAGGGAAAGCTAAATAACTTGGATACGGTGCATTCTTAGTTTCCTTTACACTAGAATGGGTTCCATTACTTCATCCCCAACAGATCACACTCAAGCCTACTGATCCGAGGGTGACACATATGAGGAGGTGGATGGATCACATGTCTCGACATGCAAGACCATTGACGACCAAATTTTCATCAGCCTTCTTCAGATGGTTGTGTAGACAGTTTATGATGATCAACAACTATCCTTATCTAGGCATGGATTTCTGTGATGACCTTAAGCTCGTGCTTCATGAGGGTGAGGAATGGGGTGCTTCGGGTAAGAAATTTTGACCTTTTAAGTTTTGAAGATTTTATAATTTTTTTTCTATTTTTTAATGTTTCCAAGACTACACTATTGATGTTTCATGAAGATGTGGGACCATTTCAACCTATTAGTTCTTCATATCTCCATCGTGCATAGGAATGCCAACAGGAGGAGGTGGTAGAACTAGCACGAGTTGCTATGGTAGGATGGGATATGCTATGCTATCTTGATCTAGCAAAGGTACTATGAGAGGTAGAGAGCCACATGCAAGGGTTGACAGATGCAATTGATGAGACTGTGGCTGACCAAATTCCACTGTGACTTCAAAGATACACCATAGGAGTGCCTAGTTTTTAAAACCAAACTTTATATATATATATATATATATATATATATTAATATATATATATATATATTAGTGTTTTTCGGATTTCTATTGTATTTTCAATATGATGTGATGTGAATTTACATTCGTTGCAAATGTCTATCTAAAACATGATTAGCTAGGCATCTATCAATGTGTTAATATTGTATTTATTTGAAATGTATTTCTAGAAGGAGAACTCTTAAAACCATGCGTAAGATGGTGGGACTTCTAACTAAATATACATTAGAAAGTTGTAGTACTTCGAGTTTTGAGTCAAGTCTAGTGACTACAAGGGGGATACCATGTAGAAAAACATTAGACAGTAGCTCAACCACTGCACTATACTCAACGATGTTATTGGTGGAGCAACTAATACAAATCCCTTGTAGACTCACTAAATTGTCATTCAGAGCAAAGATAGCCTATGTTGCAGAAGATAAGTTCTGAGTACTACGACTGGCACCATCAGCATAAATGACAAAAGTTTCAAGGGATATAGACATTTGAAAACTAAAAGTAAAAGGGAATCAACAGAAATTGTGTAAAACTATGAAAACAAACATTGAAAACACACTAAACACACCTATAAACAATATGTACATAGTGAAAACTACACTTGAGATCAAGCATGGTATTTTTTGAGGTCCAACCCATTTCTAGGTCGTGCCAAGGGAATTCCATAAAAATATACTAACTCGTAGACCTCTTTTGTAAGGACTCACTTAACAATGTATGAACCTAACCACATTGGTTGAAACTTCCCTAAACCTAACTTATCAGACTCCTAGTCATACAAAAGAACAAGGTATCTTTCCGAGAAGACATGAGCCTTGACACTTTTGTCATAATGTGCCTTGATGCATCTTTTATGAGCTTCATTAACTATAATAGCATCATGTTTGGTTTCATCTAAACAAGTCAGATGTGAAAGACCCTCCTCCTCTACATAAGTGGCAGGAATAAGCTCGATAGCTAGTATTAATGATGGAATTTCACATTCAATTGGGAGGATAGATTCCAAACCATATACCAACTGAAAGGGTGTAAATCTAGTAGTAGTCTTGGCTATGGTTTGGTATACCCACAAAGCAGTGTAAAGAAGTAAATGCCAGTCCAATTTGTGGAGCCCTAATATTTATTAAAACATCATCTTAAGAACTTTGTTGATGGCCTCAACCTGTCCATTAGCCTAAGGATAGTAGAGAGTGGAACTTTCATGGGAAATTACCAAATTAGTATTTAGTTCGGTCATCATATGATTCCAGAAATGTCTTTTGTGATCCGTAAATATTACTTGTGGAGCATGAAACCATGTGAGATGTGGTTGAAAAAGAAGTATGCAGTCGTTTCGACAATGTTGTTAAATGTAGGCATTGCCTCACCCGATTTACTAAAGTAATCAACTGTGACAATAATATAACCCTTCCCCCCGGTCAAGTGAGGGTTACATGTCATGAAGTCAATACCCATTTCATAAAGGGACCAACATTTATATCGAGATGTAATGGAGCGGGAAGAGTACAGGTCTTACAATGATATATCTAGCACGCATGACACTTTTGGACATCGAGGATGCATTCTTGAAAGCTGGTAGGCCAAAAGTAACCAACCCGTAAAACTTTCTAGGCGATAGCATAACTAGATAAATGTATGCCACATTCCCGAGGGTGTCATTCATTTAGGACTTTCTCGGCCTCCTCAATTGTGAGGCACCTTCATAAAATTGTATCAATACCACGGTAGTAAATATTATCACCAATAATGATGTAATTTCGAGATTTGTAATGAATAGGTCACTCCTTCGAGCAAGACGTATTAGACTAGAAAGTCTAGGTTTAGAGATAAATCAGGAAATCTCGATACCATGGGTTAGATGACGAGATCATAAATAATGACTAGTTGGGAATAAAATCTTCAGATGTATATTCCAAATCAGGAGAAGGAAGATCGCACATTAGTTCTGCGAAAACTAGGGATTTCTTTGACTTGGATTTGATGAATTCCAGGTCAAATTATTGTAAGATCACAATCCATTCCGA
Organism: Pinus taeda; assembly: GCA_000404065.3. Lineage (NCBI taxonomy): Eukaryota > Viridiplantae > Streptophyta > Pinopsida > Pinales > Pinaceae > Pinus > Pinus taeda. The sequence continues at coordinate 175,803 of APFE030427006.1, read as the reverse complement.
GTACTTGCCCCCCAAAAATTGGTGCGACAAAGTGTATGTCATAGGGTTTTAATCTGAAACGACCATAGTTTTCTAAAGCAAGATGTAATGGCGAGATCTTTATACATATTGAAAAACTGCCAAATGCAACTTTTCTACTTAGGAATATCGGATCTCAGTATCATCAAGATTCCAACTCAGATAATAAATGGGATGTTCTGTCCCTAAATCCTCTTCATGGACCAATGCCATTGATATAGTAGAAACGGAAACCACAACATACAAGAAGTATTTGTGTTGATAATCTGGGGGATACAGAAGAGATGCCTAGACCAGTACATATTTTAGGGCATCAAACGCTTTCTGAACTCCGTCATCCCAATGGAAGGGAATACCCTTTTTTAGTAAGCAAGTAAATCCTTTCTTCAATTTAGCATAATTACAAATGAATATTTGTGTGAAGTTAGCTTTCCTTGAAGTCGTTGAAGTTGAACAAGTGAAGAGGGTGCAAGAAAATCAATGATCGCCTATTCTTTAAAATGGATCGATACAACTTCCTTGTTTCGATATGAGAAAACCTAGAAGTCGACCAGAAATGACACAAAACACACACTTGGGTGGGTTAAGTCGAATATTATAACATCTGCAACGAAGGAAAATAGCCCAAAGATGCATCAGATGATCAACCTAATGTTTTGAGTGAGTAGGGTGGTACTCCAAATATAATTGAATGATGTGTTTGATATTATGAAAAGTTTAATCCATGGCACATTGAAACGTGGTCCCAAAATTATTTAAACCAAACAATAATTTCCTATAGGAGAAAGTGTCGTAGGGAAAAATAGAAGAAGTTTTATTTTAGTCCATCAGGAGAATGTTTATTTGACTATAGCCTGAAAATCCATCCATAAATGAATAGATTTCACAGTCAAGGGAGTCATCAACAATCTGGTCAATAAATGAGGTCAGATAATTATCCTTTAGACATGCATCATTCACATCCTGATAGTCAACATGGTCCCTCGAATTCTTCATGATAGGGACTACATTCGACAACCAGTGAGTTAAAGGAATGAGGCATAAGAAACCAACTCGAAGAAGCTTTTCAACTTCAACCTTAATACCAGCAGCCTTCCTGGTATGGACTAGATAGAGGTGCTAGAGAAATGTTTTGGCATCAGGGTATGTCTTAATTTTATGTACAAATATATTTGGGTCGATACTTGGAATCTCCTCGTAGGTCCAGGAAAAGACATCTCAGAACTCACGAAAACAGGCTCGATAATTCTCAATCTTGAACGAAGAACAAGATTCTCCAATCTGTAGAATTTTTAAAACACCTAGCTTAATGGAAAAATAAAGAGGTATTATCTCTTCGTTGTTTGAGAGGTTCTTTTCCAAATCGGACTCATGAATAAACACAAAATTCATAAAATGTTTGACATAATTTTGCGAGTATACATCACTGAGACGATCCTCAACGGAATTAGGCAAGGAGGAATGATGGTGATGTTTGTGCTATGGTGCATCATCTAAAATCATGATTTCCATGATGCTTTCATTGGTAGGGAGTAAATGCGAGAAAGGATCGGAGGATGTACCATAATCCAATGATATGTCTACCCAGTTAAGCAAATTAGAGGAAAAAACTGCACAAGACGAATAAATGGCTTCATAATCTAGCTCAATGGGGCTTAGTAGCATTCGGTCATCAAAAATTTGTATGCCAATTCCGTCTGGTATAATTCATGGATTGTCCAGGATAGTATAATATGATATCATGTTAATATAGGCTACCGAAGATGAGCTATCAGGAACAAGAGGAGGATGGAGTGAAAAGGTTCCCATAAGTGAAAAATCCTGCAACAACCCAACTCTGGCATGTTGATATAACTGTAGATTTTCCCCTATAAGTGGTACACATCAAGTAACATGTGAACCAGAGGTGAAAAAGGTGAGTTGGTCTATGGCTACAATATCACCTTTATGAGGAAAGGCGATCATACAGAAGTAAGTAGAGATGACAACAACCACAACAAAAACCCACGTACGTCCAAACATAAGATTGTAATCGAGAGGTCCATCAATAACTTTGACTTTTGTGGACATAGTTTTTCCCCCTAATTCAACTTCCATGGAGTTCGAAATCGCACAAGGTTTGTATGTTCTCCGATCAACGACTTTCAGTGTGGTCAGTGACTGACAAAATTGAGGAGAACCAATCACCTTCTAGTAAGACATGGACATAATACAAGCTGAGGATCCCTCATCCATGATAGAACGATGAATATTCTTACCACGAATGATGACTTGGATTATAAAAGCTAATTGATATGGAATCAATGGGGTATAGTTTTCATGAGATAAGACAACATGGTTGGAATCCGATAGATCCACACATCTGATAGCTAAATTTTGAGCAACTCCTACATGAGGGTTGAAAGATGACTTATGAATAAATTCCTTTGGAGGTTTAATAGTCAATTAAGTAGGAATCGATGATGGAGTGGGATATTACAAGGATGGTGCCGAAATCACCGATTCATCAATATCCCAGCCGTTAGGTGGACTCACATTGCCATAATCCTTGTTCCGAGTAGCTACCAAAACATTAGATATTGACCTTGAGGAGGAAACCATCAAAACCGTGTTAGAGGAAGATGGGTCTTGAGCAACCATATGAACCTCTTGATTAAGAAATAGGTTGGTCAACACTGCAGGAGAAGTGGAGGAATTAAGAAATTGATTTACTTCAGTGTGGTGAGGGAAATCACATGTAAAGTGTTCCTCATTGCAAATCAAGCAAGGATATTGAGGCTTAGGTTTCCCATCAGAAGACTAATTTGCTTATTTATCCTGTGGAGAGGGATCTTTATTTTTCTTACCTTTTCCTTTATTCTTTCTTCTAGGTTGTTGGTTAGACTTGCCTTTATTAGATGAAATGACATTTATCTCGGAAGTAGAAGCCACGGGAAGATGGGATTGAGGGTTTTGAGAAGATGTGGGTGGATCAATACTAGATGGTTTACTCACAGTCTATAAGCTGGTAGAACCAATAATTCCATCAGCAGCATGAGATTATTTACCAGGTGGAGTAGGGACAATATTTGAAGGTCTAAGAGCATTCAGTGTCTTATAATATAGCATTCTAGACTCAGTATAAACCAAATCCAAAAATTAAACATTAGAAATTACTTTCTCTTTAGTCATGACTCCACCTTTGGCTACATCTTCTCTTATCGGTGCCAACAAATATTTGATGAACCATTCCACGAGAATTTGATCAAGAACATAATTTTTGACCAACCGACGATGATGCCTACACTCATGAATGTGATCTAAAATGTGAGTGGAATTAGATTGTTTGAAGTTGGTTAGCAGTTTTGTTCCAGTTTTGTCTCTAATCGGTAGCTGGAAACACGTAAGGGTATTTGTGGCTAAGATTCTGAAATCATGGAATGAAGCTCTGGGTAACTCGATATACCATTTTTCTGCGTACCCGTAAGAATTCTTTGGAAAATATGAAGTTGAATAGAATCATCATTAATGGAGTTTAATGAACACCAAATATGATATGTCATGACATGCGTCGACGGGTCCTCTCTTGGACTCCCACTGAATTTAGGGATATCAAAAGGAAATTTAATAGGAATAATCGGCCACCAAGGTGAATGAGCAATGGGATCATTAGTGAGCCAATTTAAATTTGGCAACTCAAGAGTATCTACAAAAGGCAACTGTCAATTAAAGTTCGGTGAAGAATGAACTAGATATGAAGGAATAGCCTTAGAAATAGGCACTTGCATTCCTGGATAAGGAGGGTTCTCGTAATAGGGAACCTAGGTACCAGAATAAGGAGGATTTTGATAGCCAAAAAACAAGTGACCTTGTTGACCAGCCCCAGAGTAAACACGAATTTGATGGCCTTGAAAAGAAACCTGAGGAATACCCTTATAAGGCTATACTGTTTCGCAATGGGAGTTTGCATTGTCCCATGATAAATAGGGTTTAATTAAGTTTATATCATGCCATACACAATTTTTCCTATTGGAATTTAAGGAATACCTTGTGTAAGCAATTGATATTGCAAAGGAATTTGAAAAGGCTGAGTAAGTGGGACCTAATAGGTACCAGATAATAAAGGAATGGGTTCAGATGTGATCACAACCTGTACAGGTTGAGTTACATGAATTTAAGCTTGTTGAGGTACAGATTTAGGAATAGGAATAGGAACTTGAGATGAAGATGGTACAGGTTGGGAAACAAAAAATGAACCCAACATCGAACTAGGTTGAACGAGAAAAGTAGTAAGCCAAACTAGAAGTCATCCTAGGATAAGGAGTACCATAATAAGGCTGGTTACCAATTGTAGGTATACCAACAACAAGTTTCCCCCCTACCAAAGGGGGAGGGGATGATAGAGGAAATCACCCCCCATGTGGAGGGTACCCAACATAAGGATAGTTAGATTGTTGAAGAGGAATTTTCCCAATAACATAAGGGCCATCCTATTGTTTAATTTTCGGTGTAGGAGGAGGAAAAGGAGTAGACTAAGAAACACTCATAAGAGAAGCACCAGATGGAATTCCCAAAGTGGAAGACATGGGGGATTTCCATAAACTGGAAGATGCACTAGAGAAGGTACCAAATAAGGACTCATAACCTAGTGGGATGGATGAGCCACCATACAAACATGCCTCTGATGATGTCGAAAACATAGATGTGGAAGTAACATTTGGTGTCTCAACCATAGTGATAGATGCAGACTTGGAAGCCATATCGATTCCTGTCATGGTCAATAACCACAATGTAGATTTCCACATGAAATTCACAGGTGAGTCAAAAGAACCAAGAAAAGGATTTTGTACAGGAGGTGGAGGAGGAAAAAGAGGATGAATTGGATAAAGGAAAAATCCTGCCAAATGAGTAGAAGGAGAGGGCTCTTCTTGTGGGATCTCATAAATACTCACAAGAATAGGTGGAAGTGATTCACCATAGGGGCCAAGATATATAGTAGGCATATACCTAAAGTAACAGTTAAATATGACTGAGGCTCCTTAGGTTTGATGACCTCAGGAAATAAAGTTTCCAACTCAGAAAGGCCAGACTGTATATACATCGACAATAAAGTTTCATGTAATTAAATATCAGTTGTGTTAGTTTCACTGACAAGAGTGGATGTAACCTTGGGATTGGTACTTAAGGGAGAGATGATTTTGGTTGATCAGATTTAGGAGGAGTACTAGAAGTAGTTCCGAGTTTCATGACTCGGTAGTTTTCTTTCTTTTATGCTTCTAAGAATGGCCAAGAGTAGCCCCTGTTGGAAGAGGAGGCTTATTTTTCATTCTACGTAAATGACGGAGTGGGGGATCTTGTTATTCCATGTTTCACAGTAAATTTTATTAACACAAATATAAATAAATCAAAAAGAGGGTAATCTAAGCATAAAGGATTATCAAGCAACTATGAATTGCAATATACACCTTGGCAAACTAAGTAATTAACGTACAGTAGCCAATCTCCCTAAATTTTGTGTCTGGTGTATCACAATATACAAAGTGGCAGACTCGATTACCTATGGATGGATAGAAACCCCTTGGGGACTCCAAAAATATACTCGACGGTACGTGGGAGTGCAATCCATAGTAGTATTGTCTAATACATAACCGTTCGATGAGAGTTTTCCCTTATACTTACGTCCATGTAGTGCCACCAAGGTACCCATTGGTACATAGAGTACGATCCTATACACTCACATACATGGAACAGGATTTCACCCCCGAGATGCAATGCTAGAAAATAACAAGAGCTCCTATGGTTAACAATGTTGGAACACGTCTCTAGCCTAGACCTCTATGTGTTTCTGTTAATGTTACAAATTCTCCTTAGGGAAGAGACAAACAATATGCAGCATAGAAAATCCAGCAAACAAGATTCTCATTGCAATTCCCTTTTGTTGCAACTTTTCCTAAATCAAAATAGATGCAAAAATCCTAAATGTCAATGCAACATTTTTTCTTTTCGTCACACTTAATTTTCCAAAAAGAGTAAAACTAAGATGTAAATTCTAATCATTGATTCAAATGCATTTTTTAGAATGAGGACTAGAACAACAATTCATTCAAGTGATCAATGATTAAACAAAATAAGTTTGTAAGTGACCTAATGATAAGAACAAAGGAAAATCAAAACCAATTATTACCAAAGGAAATCACACAAATGAAAACTAAATGGAGGCTTTATAGAGACCACAAGATGCTCAAGATTTCAGGAAGGTTAGCGGGAAGTAGGGTGATCAAAGCAACACTGAGCAAAGAAGGAAAATTTTGTGCAAAAACAAGGATCAACATAGGTGGAGAAGAGGCACCAATGCTTTGCAATGTAGACATAAAGAGGGCTTTGGTGGGGTGAAATGCTATGTCAACGAACTAGAGGGTGCGTCAATCCTAGGAAAGATGATTCTGTCAAAAAAATTACAAACAAGAGTCAATGCAATCACATCCTAGTTTTCTTCTTGGCGTATTAAAGTAGCAATGGTCTATGAAAGAGGTAAATCAAACACAATTTACAAAGAAACTACCAAGGGAATTCACCGTTCCCCTATATGGTCACTAATTTGTTATGCGGGATTTATGACTATGGACAAAAATATATCCTCTAAGTATAGTGGCTAACCTAGAACAACATAATGACAAAAGACCCAATGTTTTCCTTAAAGTAAGTAGATGAGGGGAGGAAACCTACTTGTACTTTGTCATATGTTTCACTCCTTCTTTGGCTTGAATGCTTCAATCCTAACTCCATCTGCCAAAATTAGAACCAACACAACTAGACAACACAAGCCAAGAAACTACGAGATCTATGCAGCGCCAAATATCTATTCATTCAACAGATAAACATGGTATTGAAATACATGAAATAACGACATCACATATAGGAAAACAAAATACCTCTTTGTATTGATATAAATGGAGTGAGTTACAACCATAAATAGGTGTCGATCTTGTAGAAGAGCTCCTCCAAGTTCTTGACTTTTCATTCCTTTGTCACAAAGTGTACCTCCAATCACCCTAAATGCATGAAAGGATAACTCTCAAAACAAAAACATAAGGGTATAATCAATCCCCAAAATACAACCCCTTCCATATGGAAGGTTGCAAATACATAGAGGAGTGAGGTGAGTTAGGATTTATTATCCTTTTAACAATCTTGGGATTGAGATCCACTCTTGATGGGAAGATGAGATCTAAGGATAAGGGATGGAAACTCCAAGGTAGGATAGGATAGGACTCAAAATTTTTATCTCAGGTAAATGGTTACAACAGATCTTGGAAGCTTCTAGAAATGGATGCTTTGGGATTCCCTCTCTTTTTCCCGAATTTCTAGAACCAACACAGGTGCAAAGGGGAGTAGCGTATAGGTGATCAACGTATGTCACAGTGGAGCAACCTGTAGGTGCAAGCTGTCTAGCAAGAGGCCAGGGTTCGTTGGTCCTAAAACTAGCTTAGAGGATGTAGTTCAGGGCATAAACTATGGGGAATGAGAGAGTCATGGATAGGGCTTTGTGCAATGATGATGTTAAGGGAGTAATAGGATGTGAATGATCCCATTAGGAGGCTGTTTAATTAGATGTGACAAAATAGCCTATAAAAACCATATTCGTTATTGCAAACTATGTCTTAAATGGAGATTTCCAAGGAGCAATAGCGAAATTCAAACCCTTTTCAAGAAGGATTTGAGTGGGAGAATTAACAGGAGTGTTTGATAGGTTAATAACAAGTTAGCAGGAAAGGCTAGGCTTCATGCTAAGGGGGATAACTCTCTGGTTCAGGTTAGTAGTTGAATAATGGTTATCAATATGGTTAGAAGGAGAAACTAAGGATGGGGAAGGCAAGGTGTTAGAAGCGTTCAAACTAGTCGGGTTGGGTGATGAATGAGATGGCTTCAACGATGGGGATTGTGGGAGTAAAAATGTTAGAGTGGTGGAATAACAATTAGTTAGTGAAAGGTTGTTTGGAGGATTTGTTGGAGGGAGAGGGACAAAACTCAATGGGAGAGGAGTGGTTGAGTATGAAGGAGGTAAAAGAGTGAACATTCAAGGTGTGACAAAAAGGTTGAATGTCGACGACTAAAGAGAGGTACACACAATGCACGATGAGTTAATAATTATAAATTTTTTACCTGAAGAAATCAATCTTAGAACTAATGTTAGAAAAGGCTCAAAAAATTCACCGTAACGTAGATGGTTGGAAGAGTTACAAATCTTATTAAAGGATTCGACATTTTTTATATGAGTCATTAGAGAGTTAATTTGATTCGTTTTTATCTTGTGCGGGTTAGTATTATCAGATACATTATTGGTGCAACCATTGTTTTCCAAGTTGATTAGAGGTTGTGAATTAAGGCTATTGATTGGAGATTTCTCATTAGAAATTGTCAGTTGATGTGCATTTGTTAGCGTACTGTTGTTCAAATCTGTGTTTTTAGGAGAGGGTGAATTTGTATTAACAATCTTTCAAATTTATGGCATTGTTTGAGTCAAGTAATATCCTCAAGACGAATAGATTTTAAAGCGGAACATGGATTGATTTTCTCCCGAAGGGATGAATTTATGCAAGAGCTTAATTTCATATGTAAGGCAAAAGAATGCTAAGGCGGAAAATTAAGTTCCTATCTAGTTTCCTTGATTTGTAAATGGAGAAGAATCAAGCTTGCCCTTGTGAAAATATGACATTTTTTTTAGTTCTACAAGCATGATGAATTCTCGCAAAAACTAGGATTATAGAGGAGTCTCTATAGTGTTTGAGAAATGCAAGGTCAAATTTATTTTTTCCAAATGTTCACTGGTATCGTTCAAACATTCAAACTTCATTGAATATTTCCCTTATTGGGGAAAGCACTTTATAATTTAGACTTTTGCGATTTGATATTGGTTGGAGATTAGTTTCAAAATTCATCGCATCAAATTATTTTTCCATATCCTATGAATAATATTAAAATTAAGTGAGATTTTTTAGTAAATAAATTTAAAATTATATTAATTCCAAATCTACTTTAAATCATAATTTATTAATATTTTTATAATTTAACAACCAATCTTTACCAAACTAATTGGATGTCATATAGATGAAATTGGTTGAACTCAATCCATAATTACTCAAACGAACTTTGAAATGCAATTGAAATGAATGTTTACAAGCTTTGAAATGTACTCGAAATAAATGTTGTATTTATAAAAAATAAATCTTTAAAAAATTAAAGTAGAATATTCAAACAGAATCCAAATGCTTGAAATCATAATTTATTAAATTTTAATAATTTAGTGATCAACCTTTACCAAACCAAATGGAATGACGATATTATGATGAAAATTGGCTAAACTCAATAAATAATCACTAAGCACGAACTTTGAAATGTACTTAAAATGAATGTTAAGGAGCTTTGAAATATAATTGAAATGAATGTCGTATTTACAAGAAATAAAACTTTGAAAAGTTAAAGTAGAATATTCAAAGGGAATCCAGATCCTTTAAGTCATAATTTAATTAACCTTTACCCAACCAAATATGGTGGAAATTGGTTTACCTCATTAGATATTTACTGAAAGTAAGATGTGAAATGTACCTGAAATGAATGTTGTATTTATAAGAAATAAAACTTTGAAAAGTTAAAGTAGGAATATTTAAACGTAATCTACATGTGAGATAGGGAAATTATAGTTACCAAGTTCAAATTGAAATTCGAATTCGAATTCTATTCGATATGATAAAAATTCGAATGAAAAAAATTCAATTCTTCTATAATAGACATCATAAAAACATTTTTTATTATTTTTTTCTCAATTTATTTTGAATTATGAATATTTTTTATTAATTTAAAAAATATAACAATCTTAGAAATAAAATTATCTAAAAGATTTACTATTCATCTTTTTTCTCCAAAACATCAATCCTTCCATAAATAAAAACTAATTACTTAAAATTAAGTTACTTCACACATTTTGGTTTACAAGATTGAAAAAACAGAAATTTTCTAATATGAATTTTACCTTCTATTTTGTTCTGCCTTTTTAGCTTTTTATTTTTCTTCTTTATATATGCCATCTAAACTCTATTTATTTCTATTCATAGAATCTTATAACAAAGAAAGAATAAGCTACTTTCACTTATTTTCTATTTCTTTTCTAAATTGAACATTGAAAAAACAGATTTTTTCTAATTTCACTGATATTTGCAATTTTTGTTTTCTTTTTTCTACTCGTCATTTTTCTTATTTCTCTATATCCCATCCCACTTCTATCTCTTTTTTCAAAGAATAAAAAATGAATAATCTTTCTCTCGGTCCTTTTACTTATCCATATACATTATTTTATAAGGAAATATTTATTCAATAAAACTTGGTTGGAAACTTCTACTTATTGCAACTGCGTTTGTACCATATCCGATGTGTTGGCTAAACATCTATGACGAACTTAGATTGAGTTACAAAGTAACAGCCTCCTTGTGTCTCACTCTGCTTCCCTCATTCGGTCCCTTAGGTGTTGGGAGAAAAACCTTGCGACTAAAACCCTCTCAATTGGTAATGCTTTGGGGTTTGAATTTGTATTATTTACATCAATTTATTTATTTATTGTTATACTGCTTGTAGAGAATTATAGAAATTACGACCATCTTCTATCCTACGACCATCTTCTATCCAAATACGCAGGTAATAGTTCGACGGACTTTGAAATGGATGACTGGTTACTAACCCTAACTCCTTGTCATTTTCAAGATTTTCCATATATGTTAAGAAGGCATCTTGGGTACAGAATTAACACACTGCATTAACCCCATGATTAACCTTTAATGGAACGAATGGGATTGAATTTCTGGGAATTGTTCGGCCGACGAACAGAATCAGTGAATTTCCGCACTGTTTGCCCGAATTTGGGCGAACTTGGTAACTATGGTTTATGCCAATTTGGTACTTAACTAATACAAATTGACCCTTCAAGAGGGTTTTTTACAGGTTTATTATCAATCTTTTCTAACCAGTTTGGTTTGACCAATTACTAGTTCAAATCATAGTTACCAAATTGAAATACAAATTTAAATTCAATTGGATACGAAAATAATTCAGTACGGAAAAAATTTGAAGTATACATCTTACATTTAATTTATAAACACATTAATTTTTAAATTTAAAAAATAAATTCCATATTAAACTACTTTCTTTTAAATATTTATAAATTAAAACTATTAAAAATACTATCTAATATATTATATAAATTTATCTAAACAAACACATAGTTATATATTTTTTAATTTTATTATTAATTATTAATTAATAATTAAAAATAATAACACATAGTTATATTATTTTCTAACTCTATTATTAAATTATTAATTAAAAAATAGTAAACTTCTAAGTATAGAGTAGCCTTCGCAGCGAGTAGCCTTAAAATCACACTCTTAAGGAGTTGCTAATTCTGTTTGCTGCACAGTCAAATCAATCCCAAATAAATAAGATGGAAGCACACCCAAACCTTAACATAGAGCAACCTGCACGAACACATATCGTCTAAGCATTCTCTATTCGAGCCAGGGAAATTAGAAATGTTCTCTAATAAATACTACGAATCTCACTCTCCTTAATAATACCAAGTCCATCCACGTCAGTTATATTATTTGGGAGAAAAAAACAATGCTAATATATTCCCTCGAATCGAATTTAAAATCACCGAACGGAATCCAACTGCCGAATATTCAAAGCCGATTCGACCGAATTTGGTAACTACGAGTGAAATAAATGTTGTATTTATAGAAAGTTAAAGTAGGAATATTCAAAGATAATCTACATGGAAATAATGATGTAATCTAGATAGGGGAAATGATGTTGTATTTATAAGAAATAAAATTTTGAAAAAGTTAAAGTATGAATATCGAAGGAAATTCACATGGAAATGATGTAACGTAGATAAATGAAATGAATGTTGTATTTATAAGAAATAAAATTTTGAAAAAATAAAGTAAGAATATTCAAAGGAATCCACATAGTTTAAATAGGAATATTCAGGAAATAATGTAATGTTGTAATCCAGATTGGCGAAATGAATGTTGTATTTATAAGAAATAAAACTTTGAAAAGTTAAAATAGGAATATTCAAAGGGAATCCACATGTAGATAATGTAATGCAGATAGGCTTTTGTGAATGTGATCGATGGCAAAAGTGATGTGTGGTGATAAATTCCAAAGTATAAATGATGGATGGAAGTTCATAGGTTTTGAAATCCGTACACGTTCTCTTGACCATACTTTATTCGCTCTCGGCCCTTTTTATATAATAGGCAAAACCTTATCAAATTTTGAAAGAGACGCAATAAAATAATTTTCTTTATATAAAGATAAATTTAATTAGAAATTAATATTTATTTATTTATTTATGTTAAAATAGGGAAATTAATTTTTAATATTTTATTAATAAATTGTTATTTTGGAATAGGGATTTCAAATTTTTAATTTAATTATTAGGAAAATTATAGAAATATTTATGAAATTTTGGTAGTAATCATAAGTTAAATTTGGAATTTATTTCCAAAATAATCAAGTCATTTTTATATTTTAATTAAATTGATAAATTAAAAAAATGCTATACGAACGAGTGTCATTACACTAATTCTTTTTAATGTTATAATTTAATTAATTTTTTTAATTTTTGGCAATTTGAGATGTATCATAAAGTAAGTTCTTTTTTATGTTTATCATGTATGGATAGATGTCTATCCGTGTTTGTAGTGTCTATTTTGAAATAGAACTTCCAAATAGAATGTTGCACACATACACACACACACACACACACATATATATAATAAGTTATGGTTTTGTGGGCATGTAGTATTGATAAACCATGGTATTGTTCCATGATAATGTAACGAAGCCTATTTACATGTTAAGAATCGCCTTAGTAACGTGGAGGTGAATTTTATTGGTTAAAAATATTGTTACATGTTTTTTTTAAATGTATATATGTTTAGCTCATGTTAAAACATTTTATAATGAATAATAAAATTATTTAAAATAAGGTTATAATTTAGTTCCTCAATGGGGTGTTTTGCACGCGAGAGGGTGGGGAGTAGGTTGTCGCCATCCGACCAAGCCATTCAAACAGAGATGTAGCAACATTCCCTGTAGCTAGTCATTAAAAGCTTCAACTCAGGATGTTCAACATTACCAATTCTATGTATGTTATACACAACTCCCATCATTTACACTCTTGTCAAAATTATCTCACATGGATCGCAATCTCTCTACCTCATCATCTGAGCTTCTCCAATGTCACTGAAAAATGCTATGCAACAACCAAAAATGGAATTTAATGCCTTAGACATGGAAATTCAAAGCTCTAACTCTATCAGCTACCTTGAACAACAAGTTACCAGACAAATTAGGGTGATTGCAAAAAAATCTAGTGATAATAATATTTCAATCCCCCCTCAAATGTGATAGTTCATTTTGGAAAAGAGCGGCTAACACTAGTTCATCCCTATAGGTCATGCTCAAGGAGTTTCATTGCTTCTTGCTATCTAGCCAGAATTAGAAAATCGGAAAGTCATCTTGTCAACAAGCTTTGCTCCACAAAGTTGCAATTTTTGCTTCTTAATCTCAACTAGAATTCAATCTCACTCGATAATAGGGCTCTCTATGTTGAGGTATATGTTGAGTCCCGAAGCTGGCCAAAACACTCTACAATGATGAAGCAACACTACATCTATCTAGTGGTTTTTCCCTTGGGAAGGTTTACTCTTTTCTCCTCTTGTTTTTTTTCAAGTCTCATTTTTATGGTCTTTGTGCCGAGTCTTTTTCTTCACACAACAACTACTTATATATATATTATATATATATATCTATATATATATATAATAATATATATATATATATTATATATATATATAGAATAAGATATATATATATAAGATATATATAGATAGATAGATATAGATATATAGATATAGATAGATAGATAAAAAAGAGGTTATTGTAAATATTGAATTTTATATGTTTATTAATTAAATTATAATATGAAATTTTTAAATATAAAAATTAGGAATATCACTCATGTTATATTATATGTATATTATGATTCTTTTGCTATAATATCTTTTCTTGGAATCAAAGCTTTGATATTAATCAATAAAACATGTTACATTGATGATTTAGAAGGCTCCTACAAGAGTTTTATTTTCATACACCATCATCTAAAGTCTACATAATGAACTATAATATCAACAGAGATACCAAAAGGCCAAAGTTTAACATGACCATGTGCGTAGGTCGACTACAAGATGTATTCCTAGTTCCATCACTTTCTCAGTTAAGCCAAACTTACAAAATTTTGAAATGACAACAGATTTAACATCGATGTAAATAAGAGATACAAACACCATAGAAACAACCAACTTCCCTCAGTAGAGCAAAACCTCTCCATGGAAGCTCCACATTACACCAAAATAGTTAACATGAGAAACTAAAATTAATACCCATAGTAGACATTCCAACAAATTTGTGCCAGGACCTGGTGAACTAATATCTTCTAGAATCACATCAAAACATTAAGAACCATGCCACAACCACATTTTCTAGCCAAACCAATATGAACAAAAAAAATGAATGCCCACTAACATTTCCAACCCTCTGCAACACTAATCATTCTCTAAGGAGAAAATTGTGGCCAGCGCATGAGCACTTGAACCTAGGGGATTATAATATGTCCACTCTAAGATTTACCTACCATGTAGCCCTTTATCTGCGCCAAATGGGAATCAAGGTTGTTCAGGAAAAAAATTTGATTTCAGACCATTCTTTTAACATCTTCCTGGGAGGAGAAGACATTATAATTTTCCACCTTCTTATATTTAAGGACCAAACTCGGCAAGGTTAGCATTTGTTGGTGCAAATCTAATGAATTCAAAAATAATTTCTTCTTGCTCCTAGAATGCCAAGGGTTAAGAATCCACTTTTAAACATCATCAAGTAGGTATGAATCTGAATGGGCTTAACATTCCATCTCATCTTCAGTCTCCAACATCCAAATCTCCTTTCTTAATTCTAGCAGAGTAACATTGAAGTATGTGGCAACAGAATCATGAGAAACTGATTTGACACTTTGCTGCCCCAAATAGGCACTTCCACCTCCTCCCATATGCATCATGTTCGTTGTCTAAGAGGCATCGATGCAGTGGAGAAGGTACACTTTGGGTTTGTTGTAAAACCCATGACCTACAAAATAACAAGAGAAAATGGTAGATGCACCATCTTGACACCCTAACCATAATCCCACTAATTCATCTCCAAACAAATGATTCATAACCCACCAAATTAATAGGAGGAACAAATGGGGACTCTCCACCTTTGACAAACACCCACAACCTAGCACCATGAAACACCCTAATATGCCCAACTATAACACAAGATATTGGATACAAACTTCGTAACGGAGTTCATGAGAAATAATTATCTAATTATCATAACATCAAAAACTCCATAACTTGAGTCAACCCAAAGACATGAACTTTGAAAACAAATTGATCTGAACTTAAACCAAAAAGCAACAACTTACATATATAATCATAAACATATATATTCCGTAGAAAAACACTTCATTTCATTAATAGAAAAATATTGAACTATGCTTACAAATATAATGGAAATAAGATAGCTCAGATGATGGTAGCTTATCTCTGAGAAGAGATGTGGCAACTACATTCCTCTGAACTATGGTACAATGAGGCTCAAGGGCCTATTTGTTATTGGAAAATTTGAGAAAACCCGAAACAACCAAAACCCTAACCCCAAGAGATGTAACGCCAAGAGTTTGTGGGCCCCGTTGGGGTTAGTTGGGCAGCCAAATTCTCGAGGTCGTAACTTGGTTATATTATGTCTATTTGGCACATATGATACCTTGTTGGAATGTTCTCTTTGATTACTATAGGTTTTTCCACAGGCCCCTACCTATGGATATGGGTTTGTCGTGGACCCCAAAAAACGCCATTTAGGGGGTCAAAGCTGCTTCGGAAGTTCATGATCCAAAAAACTACTAAAAATAGTAAATGTTGAAATGAACAAGGAAACAGATGAAGCTGGCTGGGGGGTCTAGGTGGAATATGCAGGGAGCCACCAATATCCCCCTAAATCCTTCCTCCCCCCTTAGGAAGCAATGGTCCCCATTACGTGTAAAGCCTCCATGAGGTGAGGAAATTTCTGGTGAACATATTCCCTGGTGAACCACTTGCCCTAGTGAAGGGAATGATCTACTTTTCAACTCGATATAGGTGTATCCTCTATTGGCGAGTGTTGATGATCCGCGTGTCCATGATTTGATCAGTTTTGGTTTGTTCCATGCAGTGTGGGTTGAGTTCCGTTGGTGTGAGTTGTTTAGCAATGTCAGATGTGTCCAAGAATGGTGGAAAGTATGGTCAAAGGCGATCTACATTGAACACTAGGTGCATACAAAGGAATAGTGGGATGTTGAGCTTGAAGGCATTGTTACCAATGACCTTGGTGATGGTGTATGTCCTATATCGTAGCGGGCGAAGATTGCGGTGGGGTCCATCAAGGTGCTCCTTCTACAAATGTAGCCAAACTTTGTCATCCACCTGGAACTTGTGCGACACTAGATGTTGATCATGGCACTGCTTGCACTTAGCATTGACTTTGTCCAATATATCATGGATCTGTTGATAGGAATTTTGAATGTGCTCAATGAATTTATTAGCCCTTTTAGCTTCGAACTAAACGTGAGCCGAATCTCCCTGAGTAGTTGCAAATGATATGGACACATCACTGGGGCATAATGGCAGAAATCCCAGCCCTACCTAAAAGGGGTTATGGCATGTTGAGCTGTGGAGAGCTCTCTTCTAGTTGTGTTGGGCATAGGGTAGATTTGCATCCCACGTGCATGGATGCTTTGAGTTGTACATGTGCAGAATCTGTATGAGTACGATCATTCTGTTAGCAACCTCTGTTTGGCCATCAATTTGGGGATGGAGAGTCTTGGACTTAGTAAGTTTTGAATCCAACATCGGCTAGAGATTTGACCAAAATTCACTCATGAATCTGTTGTCCCAATGTGAGACAATGGACTGTGGAATCCCAAAGTGTACCCATACTCTCTCAAAGAAGAGATTAGGAGTGGCCTCTGCTATGATACTCTTCTTGCAAGCCGCCATGATGGCCATCTTAGAGAATATGTCGATGAACACAAAAAAGCAGTCGTTGTCGTGCTTAGTAGAAGGAAGGCCTGAGATGTAATCCATGGAGATATATTCCAAAGGTTGTCTCGGAGTAGGAAGAGGAGTATACAGGCCTTGCTTCTTGATGGCAAGGAAATGGCACAGACAGTGTTGGATCTAATGTACGTCCCAACATCATGATGAAGTTTCAGCCAACAAAATTACTTCTACAATACCGTCATTGTTTTCTCTACTCTAAAATGTCCAGTGACCCAATTTTAGTGCGCCTCCCAAATCATCTTGGCACACACACTTGAAGGAACACATATGTGTCCCAGGTGGCAAAGCAATGCATCCTGAAGATGAAAATTTGGAACTTGCTTCCCTTCCAGGAGTGTCTGGTATATGCTATTGAGTTCTAAATTGCTCTTGTAAAGATGTGGACACCCTAATGTCTCGTGTCCACAGGAGTTGAGCACAATGATCAACGCCATGACTGATGGTCAGCTCAGGAAATCAACAACATTATTCATGCTACCCTTCTTATATTAAATGTTCAAATGGAACTGTTGCAAATAGGTGGACCATTTCTAATGGTGATCATTCTGTAACTTCCCTTGTGTCTGTATGAACTATAGATGTTGGTGGTCTGTGTGGATGACCGCTTCCTTCCCCAAAATGTAATGCTTCCATTGACGGAAGGCCTGCATAATGGAATACATTTCTTAGCCGTAAGTGGGGTGCTTTCAAACTCTGTCTAAAAGTGTCTCACTATCGTAAGCCACTGGATGCCCATGTTGAGTAAGAACCACACCAATAGCATAGTCAGAGGCATTTATATCAATCTCAAATGGTTGTTGCAGGTCTGGTAATGTGAGCACTGGTGCAGAACTGAGGTGATTCTTGAATTCAGAGAATGCTTGTTGTTGGGCTTCTAACAAAAAAAAAAATATTTTTCTCAACCCTTGGTGACTTGACTTAAAGGTCAAGTGATATGAGAGAACCCCAACATGAACCTACGGTAGAATTTGGCAAGAGCCAAAAGCTGCGAAGCTCTGTTAGAGTGGTTGTGGCAAGCCAATCCTGAATGACTTGTATATTGGATGGGTCCACATGTACACCCTGCTCATTAATGATGTATCTTAGATGTTGAACCTGGGTTAGGCCAAAGGTGCATTTCTCCAAGTTAGCACATAGCTTGTGTTGGTGTAGGGTTTGAAGGACCTGTTGAATATGATGGAGGTGCTCTTCCCAACTTTGGCTAAAGATCAAGATGTCATCTAAATACATCAACACGAATGCATTTATGAAGGGTCGCAAGATATCATCCATCAGTCTCATGAAGGTTGAAGGAGCATTCGTCAATCTAAACAACATGACCAACCATTCAAAAAGGCCCTCCTTGGATTTGAAGGTAGTCTTCCACAGATCGAAAGGTTCAATAGGGTCCTGGTGATAAGCATTTTCACGTCAATATTGCTGAAATATTTATCCCCCTTGAGTTTGTCCAGAAGGTTATCAATTTGCGGGATTGGGTACCTATTCCAAGCAATGATCTTGTTCAGCGCCTAATAGTCAATACAGAGCCTCCAGGTCCCATCCTTCTTTTGTACCAATACAATCGGGCTCCCATAAGGTGATGAGCTTAACCTGATGTTCCATTTCTACAATAGTTCATGAATCTACCTCTTGATCTCATTGTTCTCCAAAACAGAGCGTCGATAGATCGTTCCATTGGGCAACGACACACCCTAGGTCAGATTTATGGAGTGTTTGATGCAATAATGCAAAGGTACCCCTGTGGGTGAGAAAAAAGTTTCCCTGTCGTCCTCCACAGCCTTGTCCATTTGTTGTTGTTGTGTAGACGAGCTGTGCTTGGAAGCCATGGCCATAACCTTCTTCTTCCCCTATGGATGAATCATAAGGAAAACTAATTTCCTGGTCTGGGAAATGATCTTACTGCATTTCTTTACAGTGATCAAAGAGATGGAGGTAGGCGGGCCTACCTCCGATATCCTGTACAACTTAGTAGCCAAAGAAATAATCACAGAGCGAGGTCTAGACACATATACAACATGTCGCGTCCACAAGTATGGTTTTCCTAACAATACATCACAAACTTCAAGAGGAGCAATGTCACACAGTACCTCATACGTGAAGGGATTGATGTTTTAGGGAAGGTGGTACTATGGGATGACACAAAGATCTCATCCTTGGTGAAGCCACCTAATGTTGTATGGTTTTGGATGTGCTATAGTATTTAGGCCCAACCACACCACGACCTGTGCTGAAATGACGTTCTTTTGGCTCCCACTGTCAACAATGAACTGCAGTGGAGAACCCTTCACCCACATATGTCAATGGACGAGGCGTTCCCCCTCCTTTGGATCTTCAAGCTCAATCTTCTTGATCTTCGTGTTGGCCATGGTGGCATTGGCTCTGCATCAATGATTTTCTTCCCTTTGTGAGTTCCCTTATTGGGTTCTCATTCAGAGTCAAAACCTATGTTTGATTAGGAAGCCTTCAGCTCAGTCACTAGTGTTTTTTTGGCTAGACATTCACTTGTATTGTGAGTGGAGCTCTAATGGAACTCACAACATCTTCTCGTGTCCTTCATCCTCGAGGTGTTGTTCTTTGCTTGAGACTTCGGCGGGCTATCCATGGTAGCTTTGTTCTGTGGTTTGGCGGCCCCTTTTCCTTGCTTTGGATTTGCATATCCAAAGTCCCTCTTCTTCTGTTTAAACTTCTGCTCAATCTTGACAATGTATCGATACAAAGTGTCAAGCGAGAAAATGTCCAGGAACTCCATCTCGTCTTGGATGTACTTATGTAGATAGTCACAGTACTTGAGAAATAAATGTCACTCAATATCCTTGATACCCATCTTCGTGCGAAGGGTATGGAAAGTATTTGTGAAGTCTGACACATCTTGGTCCCTTCCCTATTGTAGCATGGTGCACTTTATGTATTTGTCTTCATAGCTCCGAATATGGTAATATTGTTCCTTGATGGCGTCTCGGAAAGAATTCCAAGTGGGTGCAGCGGAAAACAATCAGGGTTCATTCTTGTCCTCTTTTTCACAGTAAGTTTCCCACAAATACTTGACATGTGGGGCAGCTTTAAGAAGTGCAAAAGTAATATTTTGTTGATTGGAAAGGTCATGAACTAAAAAATATCCTTCCAATAGATTCATAAATTTATCTATGACATCTGCATCTATCAGGTCTGCAACTATGGGAATGTTGAAGTTAACTTGTACTTCAAATGAAGTGGCACCTCCAGAGTGGTTGTTGGATGAAGATGCATCACTTTTGGGTAGCCGTCAAAGGACTTGGGAAAAGTTATCCATCATCACGTCCCTTTGTCGCTAGAGGGCTTCCTTGAGCAACATTTTGAAAGGATCTCCTACCCCTCATCTTTCTTTTCCTTCGCCATGGGAGGTGGTTGGGTTTTGTGAGCCTGATCTTGCAATGGTTCAACTAGATCAATCCCTAACTCTGTATACCCTAACCTTGTTGGGGACATGCAAAGAAAAACAGAGAAAGAGCAGACCGCTTTGATACCAGTGATTTGAAATTAAACAGGAATGCAACAACTTACAGATATAATCATCAACAAAGAGATGCAGCAGAAAAAAACTTCAATTCATTAATAGAAAAAACTGAACTATGCTTATAAACAAAATGGAAATAAGATAGCTCGAGCGATGGTAGCTTATCTTTGAGAAGATATGTGGGAGCTACATGCCTCTGAATTATGTTAGAATGAGGCTTAAGGGCCTATATATTTTTGGAAAACATGAGAAAACCCTAAACAACCAAAATCCTAACCCTAGGAGATGTAACACCAAGAGTTTGTGGGCACCATTGGGGTTAGTTGGGTAGCCAACTTTGTGGGGACGTAACTTGGTCATATTTTCTCCGTTTGGTGCATACAATACCTTGATGGAAAGGTCTTTCTTAGTACTAAAAGTTTCACTGCATGCCCCTACTTTTGGTTATGGGTTTGCCACAGATCGAAGAAAAAAAACATCGTTTAGGGGATCAAAACTGCTCCAGAAGTTCACGACCCGAAAAACTGCTAAAATTAATAAATGTTGAAATGAACAAGGAAACAAATGAAATTGACTGAGGGGTTTAGGTGGAAAAGGCGGGTGGCCACCAATATCCCCCTGGATCATAAATACGCTATGGAACAATAAGGGTCCATTGACCTCTAAATTCTACCAAGAACTGCAGAATAAAAAATATTTGAACTAACCCCAACAACAAAAACCACCACATGAATTTCAAAGGCCCACAAAGAAAATAACCCAAGACAAAGGAATAAAAATAAACAAAAGAGAAAACATTTAAAGCCCTCACCAACACATCACAAATCCTGAAGCCTTTCCATTGAGCACAGTTTCCAGCACCATTGAATCTCTAGAATACCAAACTCAATCAACCATTAATTACATGATTCTATTTTGAACCATTTTAAAAATAAAAAATGGAAAAATATATTTTCATACATCATTACCTTCATTTCAATGATAAGGTTTGAAAACAATAGTGGAGAGTTTGATGTTAAAGAAGCAATGGATAAGGAGAGCATGATAGATGGGGTGTTGCATGAAAGTGTTTCTAATGCATCGATTTATTAGATCAATTTTAATTTTAATATAAGTGGGTTGGATCAATATCAATTCAAACAAGGGAAGCTGTGAGGCAACAAGTCCCTGCATTGAACAATAGCTCCTGCATGCACAGTCATTCCCTCAAACCCTACAGAGGGTAAAATATGTTAATCTGTGTGCACAATGACATCTGTCTCATAAGAATGGAAAGGGTGGGATTAGCTTCAGGTTAAGTAAGCTGACAAAGCCTTTGAATTTGCTTTCTACTAAGAAAGAACAGTGAAAAGATGCTAGAACAAGCTTGTGTTTGAGATAGATACCTGAAAAGAAAATTTGCAATCAACATAAAATTGAAATCAAATGCTAACTAAGAATGCATATAATACAAGTCACCAAAAAAGTTGTATTGTCAAACTGAACTCTGATTCATGGATGATTGCACAAACTTTGTGTAGAAAAGAACTATTGATAACTGCAGAATTGATGGAAGGCTTTGCCATTTGCACCTAGGGCTGGAAGGGATGGAAGGTATAGGGTACAAGCTACCTTAATGGTGAAAAATAGTAGCATAATATGACAATTGTGGATTTCCATAATTGAGTTTTAGCAGGAGTTCATAGTGTGACAAACAACCCTCACACTATGATATCTTGACAATGAAACAATCAAGTCATTGCTACCATTCATCAAGAGAAGAAAAAGATAGGAAATGTAGAAAATTTGATATTACCTCTTGTACAAAGATTGTGCTACTTACAAGTTCATCAATAGTCATACAGAGGAGATGAGACTTGTTCAATGAGATGGAATGATGAGAGAACGAGATGAACAACAATGTTTTTAGGGTTCACAGAGCATCCCACATTAGAGGATTGGAAAGAGCACAATGATTGAGGAGAGTGTGTATACACTTAGGCAGCTTCCAATAAGCTAACATCAGGATCTAGGAATATATCTGCTTAAATTCAAGCATTGTTCTCTTAATTTTAAGTACATTGAATCAAACACCACCGTGTTGCACTCAAAATTCAGATGTACATTGGCAAGTTCAAGAGATTTTTCCAAATCAATGTTGT
Organism: Pinus taeda; assembly: GCA_000404065.3. NCBI lineage: Eukaryota > Viridiplantae > Streptophyta > Pinopsida > Pinales > Pinaceae > Pinus > Pinus taeda. The sequence goes on along the minus strand of APFE030427006.1, from coordinate 152,920 downwards.
ATTTTAGAAATTCAGCTGCTGCAATAAAAGACATGATTATCTTTCACAATGTCTTTTGTAGGAAAGAGAAGGACTTGTTAAATCGCAAACAGTTAAGAATCCTTAAAAACAGGGGGGAGAGATTTACGCTCCAAGCAATAATAGTGAAAAGCATTAATAAGATATCAACAAACATTATTACTGATACATTGTTGTGCCAATCGGAGAAACTATTAAAACAATCAACATAGATAAAAGAGACAATAAACCCTACTGCACATAACTCTAGAAAATATTTCCACAATAACTCCCACATGCACAACTGGATCTCTCTGTCATTCCCTCAAACCTTACAGAGGGTAAAATATATCAATCTGTGTTCCATGTAAAATTGAAATTTACTGCAGGTGAATGTTTTAGCGAATTTGTTTGCGGTAATCTTTAGTGCTTGATGACTGTCAAAATGGCATATATCTTCAGTGGGGTAGTTATGGAGAGCAAGCTTGTGTTTGAGAGAGATGCCTGAAAAGCAAATTTGCAATCAACATAAAATTGAAATCAAATTCTAACTGAGAATGCAGATAATACAAGTCACCAAAAAAAGATAAAATTTAAAATCTGCAAATAGTTAAGGTAAAAATTTTGAATACCTGACTGAACTAATGGTACTGTGAAATTATTATCATGCACCTTTATCTTAAATGCTTCAGCAAGGCGTCAATTGATATCGACTTACATAAATTTTATTTCAAGAATCTGTTTTTTTGTGCAAATGTGTAATCCTCTTCCTAAAGTAATGTAGTGTATCTTCTGTTCAGCTCTTCAAATTCCTTGTCAAACTGAACTTTCGTTCATGTATTCTGTCAAACTGAACTCTGATTCGTGTATTCTGTCATAAATAGAAAGAAATGTATGTAGTGAGCTTAAAATGGTGCTCCATGTTCATATACATACTTAGGCAGCTTCCAATAAGCTAACATCAGGATCTAGGTAAACTAATAAATGTTGTATTTCAGGGATTCAGCTGTTGCCCAGCATTGAAAAGCAAATAAAAGACATGATTATCTTTCATAGAGTCTTTTGTAGGAAAGAGAACAATAAACTCTATTGCACATAAGTCTACTAAACATAGATAAAAGAGACAATAAACTCTACTGCACATAAGTCTAGCAAATAATTCCCATTGGAATACTCTTGACTCCCGTATTATAATTGTTGATTATCTCTCGCATAGAGCTTTGCAGGAAAGAGAACAATTATCTTATGATAAACAAACAAATCTATACAAGAAGAATAAGATTAAAGAAGGTGAAACTCGAGAGAAAAGGACTTGTTAAATCGCAAACTGTTAAAGAGTATTTACAAGGATTGGGTATAGCTTTTTAAATCCTAATGGTCTTCAAGAACTAAAGAAAAATTGACATATTATTTAAAAGTGGGGGAGAGAGAATTAGGCTCCAGGGTCGAGCCACTTTCAAAATCGGGAAAATGGTGACAAATCCACTGTCAAATGCCAGGTTAATTCTACACAGACTCGACATCTGTATGAAATGCTAAGTACAAGACTTGTGTAGAAAGATCAAGATACTACATTTAGTTACTCCATTTCCAAGATCCTAACGACTAACCTGATAAAAATATATATAATTTAAAACCCCTTAATTCTTACTACACCCAACCGAATCCAAAGAGGAAAGAAGCAACAAAGAAAAAATACGACCCGCCATAGATTTGTGGATTTTTCGCAATTAAAGTAATTAAATACAAATAGAAAAGGTAGTGCTATCAAAATTCATAGGAGGAGGAGGCTATTAATGTAAAAGGAGTTCTCAACGAGGAAAGAAGCAGCAAAGACAAATTACCATCTCCCCACAATATGCCACCATTACAGAAATCAAATACAAATAGTGTTATCAATATTAATGATAGAGGAACGACAATATCAATGTAACATGGGATCGCATCAAAGGATATGCAAACTCCAAAACGAAGGATAATATCAATGTAACAACAGATTTCAACGAACAAAATTTCCAGTATTTCCTGAAAATGGATTTTCCAATTTCAAGGGCAAATTTGTGGCCAATTTACACTATGGCTAATCTGATTCGAGACGAATTTATAATCAAGATTTCACCTATAAATCAATTACATCGAACCAGAAAATCGCACTCCAATGCAGTAGGATCTAGTCGCACTTCATGGAAAATCCACAACCTCGGAAATTTGAGTCAATAGTTCCCCCTCACTGATGGAAATAGAACATTTTTGCCAAATCCTTTTCCCAAAGTGGAACCTTTCTTCTACATAACGAAATATAGGGGTCAGAAAGATTAGGTTCATCAGATTGAGGCATTTTCTAGTAAAACTATAAAACTGCTGTCAATGATTCAAAAACTGTAACTTCCACTCCAAGATAGCTTCCAGCCCTTCACCATAGGAATTTCAATCCAACAGCCTTAGCAAAACCCTTCACCACAGGAATGTCAATCCAACAGTCTTAACAAAAACCTGCAAATTCAAATATAATTAACATAAAGAAAATGTGGTCAATCACAATAGACAAACAAGCCTCGAGTTACCGTTCAATTCCTTGCAAGGAAATGCCTCACAGAACCTCTACCTAGGATTTCAGTCACTCTTGAACCTAGAACAATATACCATAGTCTGTAAAATCATGGGAATATAAGGGTGGTACGATATTTTTTTATCAAGAACTTCGTTAATATGACACTATTTATCATAAATTAGAAGAAACAAGACCACCTATCAGTCACGATTCAGGATTATAGAATAGTACAATACGATGCTAAAATCAATAATAGAATTTAAATATTCGTCAACATAAATAAAGAACGGCATAACTGACTGACAATAAAGTAAACAGATGCATAGGTGGCCTCTATACACAGTGTAACTCCTGTTTCTTGCAGATTATAAAGAAAGAATGAAAATATCCAGAGTCAATCACAATGTAAGGTGACGAAGGAGGGTAGCATTGTACTTAATGAGATGTAGTGGGCCAATGTCCTAATACAATGACACTAGTGTAGGTCATGCACAAATAAATGTGGCAGGCATTACGAGAACCATGAAAAGATTGAGATGCAATCAAAATGATTTTGGTGGTGGAGTTACATGAATTGCAACCATGCATAGAGCGCGTATTCCTAATCGAATAATTGAAATACTCAAGCTCAAGGGGCCTTTGATGGTTTATAATCCTAAGTTATAGAGCACACAAAATTGTTAAAAGCAATGGTTGAATGTAACAAGAGATTTGGTTGAACGTAACGCATCATAATGCATGATGGAAATGTGGCTGAACAGCGGGACAATGTGATAGGTATCTGTGGTTTCGGGATTTGGCGAGCTTGTATCATACACCTATGCCGATCGATCCCATTGTAGGAGTTGTCCATTTCATCGGAGGAGCTTGTGTCATTCCACTCAGTTTCATAGGTTATTCCACTAAGTGAGTTGCAGATTTGACTAGAAGCAGAATGCATGTGGCAAGTCCAAACTCTTCCTTCCTTCATAGAATCTTGTATGTCGTTGGCTAGATTCAGGAACTGGCAGAGGCCAGGCTAAGAGCAAGAGAGGCAGTATGATGCATTATTTGTAAGACAAGCTCACTTTGCTTCAATTAGACTCTAAACATTTACCAAGAATTTAGACAAAAATTATCATAGGCAAAGTTTAGAGGCCTTAAGTTACTGGTTGTAGTAAGCGGGCATTCTATGGCATGTTCTCTTTACATCCAGATTGGCACAGTTTCTGTGTATGCTTTCAGCCAAGGAATTTTCCACTAGTAGGACTACTCTATCTGCAATCCAGAGCTCCACGACTTGAAAATCTACCTCGAACTGGTCACAGGGTATGGCCTTGCAAGAAGGGTAAGCTTTCGTCACGCCTACCTCATTGTCAGCCCTCGAGACTCCCTCGTAGGAAACACAGAGATGGGATCTGTGCATTGGAGCAGGGGAAAGGTAGGATTGTCCTTCATTAGCTGGACTGAGATTAGTTGTTGGACCATCCTTTCGAAGTATGGTACCTCCCTTCCAGTCTCGATAATCTTGCCATCGCTTAGGTTTCATTTTTTCTGCCCTCATTTAGATCTCGGCACAGATTAGTTTCTTCCAGTGTTGGTTCATTTCTTCTTCCAGCTCACCTCCTTAAGCAGCCCATGGTGCCAAGGATGCCCTATTGGCTATTTAACAGCCTAACCTCCCTGACTGTCAGCCCTTCCCTACGCTATTACTATGAGATACATAGTCAACTCCACTACCTGTTCAGAGAGTCTCAGAGCAGCTACAAACTAGCTTCTTCTAGTGACGGTACATTTCTTCTTCCGGCCCACCTCCTCAGGCAGTCCATGGTGCCAAGGATGCCTTGTTGGCTGTTTAACAGTCTATCCTCCCTAACTATTAGCCCTTCCCTGTGCCATTACTATGAGATACATAGTCAGATCCACTGCTTGTTCAGAGAGTCTCAGAGCAGATATGGATGCTGGAAAGAAGGATGCCCTGTTGGTTGTTTAATATTTTAACCTCCCTGACTGTCAGCCTTTCCCTGCGCTATTACTATGAGATACATAATTAGCTCCACTGCCTGTTCAAAGAGTCTCAGAACATATATGGATGCTAGAAAGGAAAGCAAGCCCAGAGAACTTAGTTAGGCAAGCCCAAGGTAGGATTTTCCTTCGTTCGTTGGACTGAGATTCATTGTTGTACCATCCTTGCAAAGTATGGTACCTCCCTGACTCTCAGTGCTTCTCTCACTGTCAACCCTTCCATGCGCTGTTACTATGAGATACATAGTCAGTGATAGTTAGTTCCACTGCCTGGACCTGCTTGCTAAAAGCCTGGACTTGACTTGAATAGGAACTGAGCCCTTGGATTCTAGGAAGGGAGGGCAGCAGAAAGAGGAAACCAGGAAGGGAGGGCAGCAAAAGAGGAAAGGAACACCTGCACCTACATGCACACCTGCACCATGCATGCACACTTACACCACCTGCATGCACACTTACACCACCTGCATGCACACCTACACCTGCCAACCTGCAAATAAACCAATATGCTCAAACTAAAATCTGAGGCAAAGTAGGCAAACTAATGCTAGCATTAATATCAACTGTTCGACAGCCACTAATAATGAACCGGGTAAAAGCAGAACAAACCTATGGTCCGGCCGCTTCCGCCTCGGGAAGAGGCCAAATAAGATGGAAAACAAGGTTGCATTTAAAAACTTTGGTTACTCCCGCAATGGAAAACAACGTTCCATTTAAAAACTTTGGTTACTCTCGCAATAATCAACTTAAATTAATAACATAGCAGCTTAAACTAATTTCATAGCAGCGCATTTCAATTACTATAGTCCATGGCTATTCCCAGACGGCAGGGACTAACAAGGGATGTGATTAAAACACTTGTTAGCTCTAAATCAAAATATTTGAGCACCATTTTCTCGAAATCCAACATGCTTGGACCTCAAAACGTTGTTTTCACTTGAGTTTTGTATGATAGTAGAACTCATGTGTCCCACTATTAATAAGTGGAACAGTGAACCATATTCCCTTGAATTCACAACTACTAATTAAGTATCCAGTGTTATTATATTTAACACTGTAATATAGTAACACTTGATCGCTTTGAGAAATTTAAGCCTTTTTATCAAGGCAACTTGACTACTGAATTCTAAGCACTTCCAGCGGAGAATTGTTCTACGAAGACATCAAAAGCCAAAATTAGATGTGTTGACTTTCGCTTTGAATTGTTTCAGGTGTGGCGGTATTTTTCTTTTACAAGTTTTGTCCATATCTATGCAGTGTTTTTTTAATAGTGAAAAGTCTTTTGGTTGGTACAATTGTATATTATAGATTTTGGATTTTGTTCTAAAGGAGATCAAATTTTTGACTATTTAGTGTGAATCAGAAAGTTATTTTTAGTTTTCTATATGTTTTATTATGATGTATTTAGAAGTTTGTTAGAGAAACCCAACCAATTCTGCTTGAACTTAAAAGCAAAGAGCAATTTAGTGTGAACCTAAAAGATTGTGTTATATTTGTTTTTACGTGTGTGAAGGGAAATGATTTCAAAAGATTGTGTTATATTTGCTTTTAAGTGTGTGAAGGGAAATGATTTCAAAATATTTAGTTTATAGGGCAAAAAGTTTATGCATTTTTTTTAAGGTCACAGCGAAACCAAGCACCAAATTGGTGCATGAGACCCCCTTGTGTGAAGGGAAATGATTTCAAAATATTTATTTCATAGGACAAAAAGTTTATCCATTTTTTTTAAGGTCACAGCGAAGCGAAACACCAAATTGGTGTATGAGACCCCCTTGTGTGAAGGGAAATGATTTCAAAATATTTAGTTCATAGGACAAAAAGTTTATCCATTTTTTTTAAGGTCACAGCGAAGCCAAACACCAAATTGGTGTATGAGACCCCCTTGTTTGTGTGACAAGGGACCCACCTCCACACAACGATTTAACTGCTAAGTCTACGAAGGCATACATACTCTACCTCATCTGGTTTTGAACCTGTAACCTCTTAGGAGGAAACACATGCCCTTAACCATTAGGCCCACTAATTTTATTAGTATTATATGTTTCAAAGGCAACTAATTCAATATAAAATAAAAACATTTTAGTGTCAATGAGAAATTTATATTTATATTATTATAATATAAATATATAGGTTTGGAATTTTATTCTATATTAATAATTATTTTTAAAATAGTCTACCTGTTAAAGTGTAAATAATATTATCATTTTATTGGTTCTCATTTATTTGTTTTTTTATATGTTTCTTTGATATAAGATATATTTAAAATTTGACTTTATTAATATTGTACAATTTAATGGGAATTTTTTTCAAATAGTTTTTAAAATATAGCTAATATAAATGATATATTATTTTTTTGTGTTATATTATTTTTAATTTTTAATTTTTATTTTACATATATATAAGCTATTTAATTTAAGTTTTGTTTGTAAAGCTTTTTTCGTGTCTATGTTTAAAAGGAGATAAAAATATTCCTCTAATTACATGATTGTTATGATTAACCACATCTTATCCATGTTGTATGCGATTATTTTGGAAAAGATGATTAGCTTTTGACTTGAAAAGGCCATCATAGGTTTAGAATATATCATTCAATTGTGGACCATCTTGTTACGCTTAGGATGATTGAAGAGGAATGCTAGAATAATAAAAATGATATCTTATGTTGTTTTGTGGATTTTACAAAAGATTTTGACATTGTCCCTAGAACAAAAACTATGGAAGACTCTAGAAGAGATAATGGTCCCTCTCAAGTTAATGGCTCTTGTGAAAATACTATACAAGAATGTTATTTCCAATCTTAGGACCATGGACAGTTGGTCGAAAGAAATTAAATATAATATTTGAGTCAAACAAGGGAGTTCTTTATCCCATACCTTTATTGAGATATATATTGATAAGCTAGAAGAGTGTTTGAAAGATGCAGGTTGTGTTGGCCCCATGCTCACTGGATGGTCATAATTATTCTCCTTTATGCTTGTAGTATTGTTCCTTTAGCAAGAAGCCCTTACAATTTTAGCTAGTAACTCAGAATCCTCGAAGATTTTTTCTCCAAGATGGATATGAGAGTTAATATCAACAAAGATAAAGTCATGATAATTCAATTCAAAAAGATCACCTATGAAATTCCTTCATATGAACATACTTCTATCATAAGTTCAATTGGAATTATAACATTAATAAAATGATAAATGGAGGCTGGAAAGCTTACTATGGACTTGACAACAATTGTTAGTTGGAAAATATTTAGATTTGGGATTAAAAATAAACTACTCTTGATACCCTTGTCACTCTTATTGTTTTATAGGGATGTGAGGTTAGGTGTTATACTATATCGAGAGAGCCATGGAGGAAGATTGAATAGATCTAAAAGTAGTATATAACATACAACCTCAAGATTAAAGGAAATGCGCCTTACCCTATCCTCCCAATTGATTTGATCCTTCCCCCCACTAAAAGCATGGCTATGATTAGGTGAAAAGATGAGATAATCTCACGCAATCCATATAATTTTATCTTTTTTTTTGTAAATAAAGCATTTCTATTAATTCATGATAATGGGTATATAATGATGGTCTTTTAACCAAAACAACTTGGAGCCTCATTCCTATAGTACTTATTAGCCAGAAGATAATATCTTAAAAACATAGTCATTAGCAAACAAAAACTACCACATCACATACAAATTGACCAAAACAATCAAATGGTCCCAAAAACATTACCAATTTTCATCCTTGAACAGTAGGATTCTTGTCCCTAGATCATTTGGGTTGTTTCCTGGTAGTGTATACTAATGAAAAGCCTTGTGCACATATCCCTCAATATGCTTCATCTTATCCTCCAAGCGATGAAGATCATTCATGAAGCCAATGAGCTCATTCTAGTTGTCATGGTGGTCTTGCACTATTTAATTTGGTGAAGGTGGTTTCCCAACTTATCTAACAGTGGAGATAGATCTATTCTTCATGGACAATGTACAATTTGTTGGTCAAGATATTCATCTAAATCTCTCTGCTCTGCCCCATTCTCTGTTGCGAGTCCTTTAGCTCCACCAACTCAGCGTGCGCAGCCTCTTTGACATTGCATGGTGTATTTTACATTCCATGGTGTATGGGGTGACAATTTTCCTGTGCCCATTCTTTTTCCAACCTCCCTTGTTCCCTTTCTTCCAATTATCCCTCCCCTAGTGGGTGAACCCACAACCACCGCAACCACAACACTGTTGGATAGAACTCGAGGGTCACGTTGAGCCGAATCCTTCCTCAGATGATTTTTCAACTTTGAGACTATAGTTTCCCACCCCCAATCTGTAGAAACCTTAGGTCCCCACAAAATTATAATGTTTAAAATACAAAATAAAATGTCAACATACATCATGGAAAATCACCCAAAGCTTTGCGAACATAGGACTTTGCCTAGATACGAGACCACAATTCATAACCAGATGGGAGATGTTGTATCTATGAGATGATAATGGTCAGTTATCATGCTAGGGAATCTAAGATGATTGTTTTGGGGGTTTTGTTTTAATTTGGAGGACTAATGTATGAAACAAATGTAAGACTGTAATTCCTAAACTTTTGAATAATATTAATATTAAAACAAAGGGTTTCTATTAAAATTCACATGATGATATAGCTTGCATAGTGGTGAGCAGAAAGAGAGAAATCATATGATTATCAAAATCTTCATATTGGAAATTAAATAATCATAAGTATGAAAACCTTTAAACTATGTTCAGAAGGTTAACATAATACACTTAAAGCTTGCAAAAGATGTTGATGATTTACTGATTTAGAGGGAATTAATTAAACAAACAGTTCATTAATTCATTCTCTTTATAGATTATCACTTCAGAAGCTTATAGAAATAAATTGAAAACCAAATATTCCTACCTAGTTATCTTTTCAAGACATAAGAATACGAAGAGAAACATAACAAATAACACTGGAAAAACTTACAGGAAACACCAAACTTTATAAATCAAAATTCAGAATCCTTTTCTTTTATATTAATGATCCAGAAAATTCAAGTGCATCAAATGCTTAAAAATGCTTGTTCAAGGGCGCAACCCATAATAACTCGTGAAGGGATTTATTTATACAACATTAGAACTGAGAAAATATACTAAACTATTTTTTTTCTACGTTAAGACTAACCTAAGTACCCACAGGGGATTTGAACCGGTGACCTATCGCAAGGAGTCCCTTAACAGTGCACCCATTCACCATCAATCCAAAGCCCCGTGGGCATATACTAAACTATTTTTACAAAAATAGTTATTAGAAAATCAAAATAAAAATTGTTAGTTGATATGCCACTATTTTGGTGTTGAGGTGTTGATGACTGCCGCTGGAAAAATTGAAAATTGTTGAAGCTAGCTGATTGTTCCTCCAAAAACTGAATGTTGTTAGATCACCCTTCAGTCAAGTAAATATATAAACTCTTCCCAACGTTTCTTTTCTGGAATAGATACCTTAATTACTCTTCTATAAATTTCATCCATCTTTGTATATTTAGTAAAAGTGGGTTTCACTAAAAATATGTGTCTGATTTCATTCAAGATAAAGAAAGTATCCCTGAGTGCATTTACTATTAGTGCTGGTGTTGTTGAACCTCTGATGTTTGAAACTGAAGCTGAATGTTTGCCCACCTCTGTCAACTTCTGAACATAATCCTCAATTGGCATCAACTTGTCATTGATCACAAGCATAGAAGGTAAACCCTTGCTGATCAAGGGTTCTATTCTATTGAAAAACCTCTGAACTATGGTATTGACATTGTTGCACTTTTCTTGTTGCTGAAGGATGAGGTCTTACTTGGTGATGATCTTCCTTACCTCCAATATAGTTGTTGTTTTGTCACCTATGCCTAATTCCTCAAGCTCATATCTGTCTCTGGAATTTAGGAACAAGATTATATTAAAGGCAATTTCTGGCATATCTTCAAGTTGTTTGATAATGGTTTCAGCTACTTCCTGAGCTTTCTCTAAGAGATCTTTCTGATCAAACACTATCTTGATAAAGGGCCAAATATCCTTGATTGATTCTATAATTTCTTCCCACAGGATTTCCTTTCCTAAAGCCAATTTGTTTCCAATGAAAGATTCCTTGAGTTCCCTTTGTAGTACTTGGATCTAACCTTTGGCTCTGTTCAACTCAGCTGCATGTGAATTGTCTACTACTGACTTCATAAGCCTTAACTCCTTGAGTTCATCCTTCAGTTTATTAATTTCTCATGTCTGAATAGACAGGTTCTAAATAGCTTCAGCAAGTTGTTCAGCTCCTTCTGATGCACCTGTAGTCGATGTCGTATCTGAAGTGGAAACTTTGGAGGTGGGAATTGTTGTAAAGGGGACTATATCCATTGGAGATTGAGCCTTGTTAACAGGTTCCTCTTTTTCCTTTACCAATTTCTCCATCTACTCCTCCATTTGTTTGATCTATAGAATTTTATCTATGATGAGCTTCATCATATCAGACTTCTGAGTTTTTGCCTCCTCAATTTCTTTGGCCATTGGGTCCTCCAAAGCTAGAAATTTCAGCTACTTTTTTAATGTTGCAACTTCATCATTCTTTTTCTTAAGCTGTGACTGAGTGTTGCACAAGGTAACCTACCTTTTGAAAAACTCATGGAAGTGTTTCTCAAGGTGGAAGCAATCATCTGCCCAGTTTGTTTTTGCATCTCAATTTGGTCAATTAGATGCACATCATTCACATTGAACTCAATGGAAGTTTGTTTTTGATATTGATTAGTATTCCTAGGTTGTGGAACTTGGGCTTGCAAGAAAGCCATCTGCATCTTTCCCTTCTCAGAATCGAAGACTGAAAGAAGCCAAGCTTGAGAGCTGGAAGAATGCTTCCAGAACTGGGTGTAGGTGTTCAATTTTAATTCTTCATTCTTCCTTTTGATCTCATTGAAGACATGAAAGATTTCTTCCTCCACATCCTTTGGAATTCCTCCACTAGTCTAAACTACCTGTTGTTCATGAGAAGTAGTGGAATGAGTTGGGGACTGTGTAGACTGTCCATCAAACTGTAGATAAAGCATAGTCTCTCCCAGTCCATCAAATGATATCTTTTGAGGTACATTTGTGGCGCCAAAAATCACAGAGATCCTAGGTCTCTCTTTCCCGTGTACAATCCTAAAGCCCTGGCTTGTTGCTTCAGTTGTAGGTGAATATTGTTCTTCCCTCCTTCTCTTGGTTGTCTTTTCTTGTGCAAGTGGAGTTTGCACATTCGATGTAGAAACTACCTACTCTTCAGCCTCTTGAAGGGTGTTATCTATCCATTCCAACTGATTTTTATATTTTTCTATCTCAAGCCTGGCCATGTGATGATATGTTGTAAATTTGTTCTCCACCCTAGGTTTGGAAATCACTCCCAATGGGTCATAAGACCAAGTGAAACTGAGACCATACTTCATCTCCTTTAGTAATTTATCTACTTCTTCCCGTGCTGCCTTGGTGTTACAAATGAATGGACCAACTTGGGCTTTCAACTTGAGTTGTGATTTCTTCTTGGAAGCCACAAAGTTTACTTCATCTGCATTTAACATCTTCCTTCAGTATTCTAGTGCAAAGATTCTGATAGGGAGGTACTTGGGCAGTTTGTAGGGTGGAAGATCACAACCGTACACCCTAATATTCGTGTAGTTTTGGTAACAATATCAATCCCCTGTTGTAGCTTGATCAACCAACTGTAATTATTTAATAATCTCCTCACTAATCCTTGGTACTGGAGTGCTTCTCATAAGACTGGTAGCTGGATGAATAAACAGTTCTATGAACTATTTATATGTGAACTGTTGTTTTTCCTCCATCCCCATTGAAGTCTAGAATATCACTGATTGTTGATTTCCTTCCTCATCTAACTTTTGTAAAGAAAATGGGAATTTGTCTCCGTGAAAATATATAAAAATGTAAACAAGTATTGAAGAATACTTGAATACTTCTTTAGTATTGAACTTGACAAATTTCTCACGTATGGCTTCACCAATGAAATCACTGAAATCATAAATAATAGTGGGTCTAGAATCAGTAGAAAACATGGATAAGAAACCAATGATGGCTTCATTGACAGACTGATCAGAGTTATAACCAAGCAAATAGGAAAAAATAGTGGTAATTTGCTTGGTCCTATCAAGAAAAATGGATGAATCGTAAGGAGGATTTCTTTTTGGCAGAGGCCTATCAATAGTTAGAAACAATTCACGGGTATGGGATCTTTTAATAAAGTCTAGTTTTTTATAAGCTTCTATCAGGTTTTCATGGGAAAAAGGATGGGTTGGTGTAGTAGAAGGGGCCTGCAACATTTTTCAATGGAATCATAATTAATTGAATAGAGGATTTCTCCTATGGGTGAAATAATTGCTCTCCCGCTAGGATCATCAAATTCATGGAATTTTCTTACAAATTCAGGTGCTCTATGTATCTGTGGGAAAATGTAATGAGGTAATTAAGAGTCCTAAAGTGCTATTTCATCTGTCTAGTCAGTCAGATGATCTTTCATCCAACAATTGATTTAATATAAATCAAATTGAGAAGAAGTATCAATGATTTTGCAATCTTTGTCGACCAATGGGTATGATGGGAGTCTACATATGGGTGATTCAAAGGATTTGGAACTTCTGCGATTTCTTTTGCCTTAGGAGGCATTTTGTAAAAAAAATTGCAGACTGTAAATGACAAATATTGGTCTAAAAGAGAGAGATCACAGTAAAAAAGATAACCGACCAAGACGTAAGTGGACCTGGATGTCAGATTCATGAATAGGATGAATTATTGCTTTAATGTCGGACAGTGGTTGAGCTATAGGCAAGAAAATTCCAATGATTAATTTGGTTGCAAAAATTCACTATGTAACCATTCTCATGGATAACACAATGTTTATAAATGAAAAAGTGGATCAGGGGTGGTACTAAACATTTTAATTTACATTAATTATCCAATGGATTAAATAACGGATGTTTGATTCATAAATTCACGAGAGTGGAATTGAATGGGAAACATATAGGTGACAGTTGATTGGACAGAAGACATGAGATGGAGTATGACGTGGAGCGGCAATAAAAAATCCTTTAATATACTGCGTTGGGGGGTAAGGTGAGGTGGTAAGCAGTTTTGGGATTTTTAGTCCTGAAACACCAAAAAGTAGAAAAATGAGTTTATATGGGCGGTATGGGAAACCGCCCATTTCGGACCAACCCCCGATAAATTTCAAATGGTGAATGAGGGCCGAGGAGGGCCGTGGTCCATTAGATCATGGAAGATTGTAAGAGATGAGAGGTGAGGTGAGGGGTATTTAAGAAATGAATGGAAATTATGGTGGGGTCGCGACTTCAAGGGCAGATGTGACAACTGTGGGTCATGGGGATTAAATGAAATAACATTGGCTTATGAAACTTTCGGTCAATTAAAACCCATGATATATATATTTTCCCAATGTTACAACTTAGGATTAAAACATTTGATGCTTCAATTTGATCTTATGTGTCTACCTACCCTTTTACTCCTAACATTTTCACTTATTTTTCAGAGTGCATATAAGCTAGTAGCTCAACATTTTCTTTTTATGCCTAATCTACCTCTATACCTTATTTCCACCATTGGCTCAGATTAAACTGTTGAGCCAATTTTATTTTCTACCTATGCCAATCAATTTAAATCAAATCCAATCATGATTAAATTGTATAATTGGATCAAATAAACTAGTGTGGCATCTAAACAAACTGCACACAACTATTGTTTGCAAAACTAAATTAGACTAAAATAGTGGCATTTAGATTTGCAACACTTTCAGGGTTTATTGTTTTTTTCTTTTCTTTGTAACCTAGCATTTTTTTTTTGCCTTAATTTTTTTAGGGCATCTATTCTAAAATTTTCTTTGATATGGACATATTTATCAAAATATTTCCTAACATTTTTATTCAATTTTCTTTTTGTCCATAGCCTAGCTTAACATTTTTTCAAATATATTTTTCATTTGTTTTTCTTGACTAATTGATTCTAACTTACCAAAACCAAAAATGCTACAACATTAGTTCCAACTGGGGGACTGCTTTCTCCTATAGAATACAGAGAACCTGTAGATCCATATGCCCTCTCCTCGGGCTATGGAGTCTTTGCTGTAAAACCAAAATAACACTAACAGCTTGAAAAATAAAATAAACCGAATTTTCACAATGGTAGTAATGAATTCTACTTCAACTTCTGAATACTAAATGTAATGTTTGAGAAACCTTCTATTTACAGGATAAGTGGAATACAACCCCTTAATATTTTGTAGCACAAAAGTGTTGTTTCCCTTCACTTCAGCAATAGCTAAAGATCCAAACCATAGGTTGTCAAACTTGCCATGTTTTCCCTTATCTTCTCTTCTAGAATCCCACCTTAAAACTAGATCACCTTCCTTGAAGTCTCTTTCCCTTGCTCTTCTGTCAAACAGATTATTCATATTATTCCAATACTTTTTCAATTTGTATTGAACTTTGTCTCTATTTTCATTTAGTTCAATAATATGATTTATTCTCTTTGAAAAGTCACCAAGTTCATCAGTTGAATCCTGCAAGAATTTTAGAACAGGGAAGGCCAATTTGGTAGGGGAGATTGCATCTTTCCCATAGACTAACTGAAAAAGTGATTTTCCAGTAGATTGTTTTGGAGTAATTTTGTTTGCCCATACTGCATAATTAAATGAGAGTCCCAACTCGTTTTTTGATCTACTAGTGTCTTTTTATTACCTTTACCAGAATTTTGTTTGAGGATTCCGCAAGGCCATTACATTGAATGTAATAGGGAGTTGAATGATGTAACCGAATTTGATATTTCTGGAAAAACTGAATCATTTTAACACTAGAAAAAATTGTTGCATTATTAGTGACAATTTGAGTTGGGAAACCAAACCTAGATAAGACATTTTCTTCAATGAACTTAATTACCACTGCATCACTAGCATTTCTTACTAGAATTGCTTCTACCCATTTAGTGAAATAGTTTGAGGCCATGAGGATCCATCTATGTTGATTACTTGAAGTGGGATGAATCTCTCCAACAAAATTTAATCCCCATTCGAGAAAAGGTGTTGAGCCTATTGATGGAACCAATGGAAGGGCTGCTAATGTTTTCTTACCAGCAAACATCTGACATGGAACACAACCTATGACCTTTTCTCCTACTTGTAAGAACAATTTTGGCCAATAAAATCCTGCCCTTAATATCTTATACGCTATTGCTCTCGAAGAATAATGTCCTCCACAAAATCCTGTATGAAACTGATCAATGATTCCTTCAGTTTCTGATTCTGTTAAACATAATAACAAAATGTTTTGTGGATATTTCCTGTACAAATTTTCATTTATGATACAGTACTTGACTGCTTTCAATTTGAGAGGTTTACACTGGCTTTTGGAGAAAGATGTTGGACATTCAAAATGGATCAAGAAATTTACAATGTCTTGATACCAATTTGACAACAAAAATTTGTCATTAATGTGTAAAGGGTTGATCTGATCTGAACGTAAAGGTTCTTGTGGATTCTTTTCTTCTGGATGAAGGGAATATTCTTGTGGATTCTCCCCTTCTCCAGGGACTGAAGGTTCTTGTGTATTCTTCCTTTCTGAGCTTTGAGAAGGTTCTTCTAGATTCTTCCCTTGTATTTCAAAAATAGAATTGATTCTAAGAAATGTACAGTTGGATTCAATTAGAAGCTTAGCTAATCCTTGACCCTTTACTAGCTTTGTGGTTTTGATAGTCAGATCAAACTCCAGTATTTGAGTGATCCATCCTCTTCCCATCAGTGTCAGGTTAAAACAATTTTCACAGCACTCTTAGGGACATAAGCAGTAATAGGTGAATGTAGGATATACATCCTTAATGGTTTCAGGGTTTGAATAAGGGATTAAGCTTGCTTCTCAATGATGTCATACTTGAGCTCAGCATCTTCATTCTTTTGTAATAGAACAACATCAAGGGTTGTTTTAGAGGCAAAGGAAAAGATACTTAATGGTTTAGTGTAATCAGGGTTGGCCAAGGTAGGAGATTCAGAGATAGCTCTCTTGATCTGATCAAATGCATGCTTGCAAGAGACAGTCCATTTAACTTCATGATCCTCTCAGAGCATATCGGTATATCCTTTACAATCTCAATATAATTTGGGATGAATCTCCTTAAAAAATTAATCTTTCCTAGAAAAGCTTGAATCTCCTTCTTGTTTCTAGGTAAGGTCAATGTTTTAATGGAAGAGAAATCAATCACCACTCCTTCCTTCGAAATTATATGGCCCAATAATTTTCCTTCTTTGATAGCAAACAGAGACTTTTTAGGATTCAGTGATATTCCAAATTTTCTACACCTGTCAAAAACCTTTGTCAAGTGCTTTAGATGTTTTTGATCATAATTAGAAAAAACAGTTATGTCATCAAGATAAATAACCATAAATTTATTTACCTGACCTACAAAAGCTATGTTCGTAGCTCTCTGAAAGGTTTCTCCAGCATTAGATAAGCCAAAGGGCATTCTGGAATACATAAATGTACCCCAGGGTATAGTAAAGGTTGTTTTCTCTCTATATGATGGATCAACATTTACCTGATTATAGACTGAAAAACCATCAAGCATAGAAAGTCTTTGTGCTCCTGAAACCATCTGAAGTAGTTGATCCATTTTGGGTAAAGGATAGTTATTTGTCAATGATGCTTTATTCAAATTTATAAAGTCCACACACAGTCTGATTTCTCAATTCTTCTTTCCAACAAGAACTAAATTTGCAACCCAATTAAAATATCTAAGAGGGAGAATAATCTGGGAATCCAAAATTTTCTTAATTTCCTTTTCTACAATTGGTAGAAGAGCTGGATTTATCCTCCTATGTTTCTATTGATAATGTTTTTCTTATGGTTTTAAAGGAATCTTGTGCTGTATCAATGAAGTGTCATAAGTCTCTAGATCAGCATAAGTCCATGCAAAAACATCCTTTTATTTTTCAAGTATCTTGAGGTATTGAGCTTTGACCTTTGGATCTAAAGATGCATAGATTTTGGTGTTTCTAATATCATCATTTGTTCCAATTTTAATTTCTTCTATGTCATCTTGTGGAGAAATGGATTGAGGGTTTCTGAGGACATCATTTCGGTCAATCAATTTCTCTAAATGAATGAGACCTTTGGGAATAAAATTGTTGGACAATTGAATGATATCATTATCAACAATTTTTGAATTGAAATTTGAAGCATCATTTTCATTTGTATTTTCATTTATTTTTGTTCTATCTTCATCAATTTGTAGAACTGAAAATTCATCTATAACGCACAGAAAAGATTTCAACTATTCATCATCTTCAAATATCTGCCAATATTTGAGATTATCTGGGATAGATGGTCTGTATTTGACTTGTATTTGATAGAGTACATTAGTCTGATCATGAATTTTAAATGAACTTGTAGAAACATCTAATGAATCTGCATGAATATTCTGATCCCTTGGAATATAAGTCAAATTAAGAGCATTAAACAAATTTTCAATTAAATCCCAAACTTCATTTCGGTAAGACCTAAGCCTAGGATGCTTCGTCTAGCAAATATTTCTCACTTGTTTGACAATAAGTTCCGAGTCAATAAAAACACTTAAGTTTTGGACCTTTAATATTTTGGCTAACCGCAGTCCTCAAAGGAAAGCTTCATATTCAGCCACATTATTTGTAACTTCGAAGTCAAGTTTGCATGATTGGGTAATATTTTCTTTTTCTTGTGAAATTAAAACTACCCGAGCTACTGCCATGTTTTGTACAAGAACCATCAAAGAATAGTTTTCATACATCAGTTTGATTTGGCACAAGACTTTCAATTACATCTTCGATTTTAACTTGAGTTTCATGAGTTTGGTTTGAAGAGAGTTGAAAAAAACCATAATCTTCATCAATTGCATAAATGGGGTGGTTCCTTGGTTGGTTTGTTTTTCAAACAGTGTGCAAAAATCTCACCTCTCTATATAACCTTAGTTGTTCTCCCCCATAAGCTAGAATAGTGGCATAAGACATATCCATCAAAAGAGTTCCCCCTAATTTGGCAGAGCAAGACCTAGAAAGGAGCATTCCAAATTTGGGGGGGATATCTGTGACAACTCTATCAAGCACCACACTTTTCACTAGAATTTGGGCAAGGGTGACTACTAAATCCTTAATCAATCCTAAGCAAGGCACCCTTTTGGAGTCAAAGGTGTACAAGTCATGATATGATCTAGTTATGTCAAGTTTCAAATGGTCCATGATAAGTTTTGGCATGAGGTTATGTGATGCTCCAGAATCAAGCATACAATTGTATAACATGGAATCATTCATCTTAAGAGTTACATATAAATGAGGCACTATTTCATCTATCATATCTGAACTAGGACAAAAGAAAACTGCTAGTTTTTCATCTTGCAGACTAATGATAACTTTCATCATCAACCGAGGTGTTTTGTATCCATTTGGAGACTTGATTTTTATGACCAGGGTTTTTGGAAAGTTATGAAAGTGGAATTGGGATTTTAGCTCTTTCTAACTTTTTTTCAACATTAAATGTAGTCAAAACATTCTTTTCATTTTGAACGGTATCAATTGACTGATTTAATGGTCAAATAATAGTTGTTTGAGTTTCAGCAGCCTTGGTTCATGGTTGAATTAATGGAGGTTCCTTGTGAGGTCTTCCAGGGCCAGGTCTAGGCCTAAGATCATATCTCTTGTTTAACTCTGCAATTAAAAATTCAAAGAAGGCATGGTATTTAGAAACTTGTGAAATTCTTGATCTTCTTGAAGCTGATTTTGTTGTGAGAGAGGAATAATGGAAATATAATCAGGAGAAGTGTCCACATTATTAATGTCTTCAGTGATAGTCATAGTATTTTCATCGGGCTACTGATCATCTATCAGTAAAGGAGTTGGATCCTGTTGATCATTACTAGATCTCTGGAAAATTTGCAATTGTGGATTCCTTTTATATTGACCTTGATTTTGATTTTGGGGTCTACTAACTGTTCGTTGAACTGTCCTAGGTTGAGTCTCAATCTTGGAAATCCTATTGGACAAATTTCTAAGATGTGAAGTTATTTCATCTATTTTAGAGGAAGTAGAGGCCTCTTGACTAATTTTAAGTTTTCTCTGTGTCTTTTCCTCTTTAGCCTTTAAAGTGGCTAAAGCAGCTCTATTTGCTTCTACCTCTATAAAATTAGTTTGCATATCTTCAAGAGTTCTTGAAGTTCTTTCTCTTAACATAACAACAAAATCATTTCCAAAGCTTTTGAAAATCTTGACTTCACTGCTGCTACGGGGGATTTACAATCAACAGGCATCTTATGGTAAAGTGTGTTGAATCTTTTGATAAAATCAGAGACAGGTTCACCATACTTTCTTTTAAGTTCATCAAACTCATTTAAAAATTGAAGAGAATCTTTCTTCACTCCCCATTGATTCTTAAATATATTTTTTAGTTCTTCCCAGTTTCTAATGGAATTTGTAGGTAACTGCCTAAACCAAGTTCTTACATTTCCTTCAAGAGACTAAACAAACAACCTCATATAAACATTCTTGTGTTCTATGTTCATGTTGTCTGCAAAGTCTGGGAATGCTTGAATATGGTCTTCAGTTGAAGGACTAGTTTCTCCATTATACCTAGGGATATGTTTCAAATATCCATTAGGGAAAGCATCAAGGACTTGCGGTAAAACTAAAGCTGAATATCTTGCCTATACAATGGGTTGGAATGCCATAGTAGAAGATGATATATGAGATGTTTGCAAGTGTGACGAAAAAGAAGAGGAAGATGGTGAAAGAGAGGGTCAACTACTATGTGTAGGTGAATTAGGAGGAGATAAAGAAGGTGGAGACTTCTTGAATGATTTTAGAGGAGTTTTAATTACCATCTTATGGACCTGAGATTGAATATCATCTTTTGTTTCAAAAAGTGGATTTGAATATACAGAAAAGGTCCCTTTAGGTTGTCTAGAGGTAGAATATTCGGGTCGTTCAGAAGTGGAATGAAATCAATAAGTGGTAAAGGAAATAAATTCTGGAGGTGTGCATTCAGGTAAGTGAACACCTAGGTCAAACTCAGATTTATGATATCCTGGTGGAAGTGGGGGTTCTGGAAGAGATTCAAGATAATGAATAAGGAAATTTGATTTGAAATCAACTCCCCTATCTAACAGTTCAGCAACCCTAGGTGATAAATGAGTGTTATCTAGATCAGATGAAATGTTACTATAGGGATCAAAATGTATAGTATCTTCAGTGTGTAAAGCTGAAGTGGAAGAAGATGGTTGATGTCTTCTTTTGGAACTAGTCATTTTCAGAAGTTTCTCTAGATCTGACAGAGGATTAACTTTGTCAGACTCAGAATGGGATCTTGTGTTCTTAAAAGGTACCAGTTTGGCACATTGGAGTTTCCAGGTGAAGGATTTTGACCTATCTAAACCTTTATTCACCTTAAAGGAATAACATTAATATCGTTGTCCTAGGGAAAACTTAATGAAATTCAAGTCCCCGACAACAGTGCCAAATTGATGTTGTATCTCTGAGATGATAATGGTCAGCTATCATGCCAGGGCATCTAATATGATTGTTTTGGGGGTTTTGTTTTAATTTGGAGGACCAATGTATGAAACAAATGTAAGATTGTAATGCCTAACGTTTTGAATAATATTCATATTAAAACATAGGGATGTTATTAAAATTCACAAAGTGATATATCTTGCATAATGGTGAGCAGAAACAAAGAAATGATATGATTATCACAGTCTTCAGATTGAAAATTAAATAATCATAGGTATGAAAACCTTTAAACTATGTTCATAAGGTTTAACATAATACACTTAAATCTTGCAAAAGATGTTGATGATTTATTTATTTATAGTGAATTAATTAAAAAAACAATTCATTAGTTCATTCTCTTTATAGATTATCACTTCAAAAGCTTATAGGAATAAATTGAAACTCAAATATTCCTACCTAGTTATCTTTGCAAGAAATAAGAATATGAAGAAAAACATAACGAATAATACTAGAAAAACTTATAGGAAACACAAAACTATATAAATCAGAATTCAAAATCCTTTGCGTTTATATTAATGATCGAGAAAAGTCACATACATCAAATTCTTAAAAATGCTTCTTCAAGGGTGCAACCCATAATAACTCATGAAGAGAGTTATTTATACAATAGTAGAACTGAGAAAATATCCTCAATTGTTTTTACAAAAATAGATTATTACAAAATCAAAATAAAAACTACTAGTTGATCTATGTAGGAATTTACAGGGTAAGTTCCTCAGACAGAACAACAAAGGACACCGCTCACAAATAGATCATAGATCAATACACTAGTATTTTTGACATGGTTAAAACCCTCAAAGAGGGAAATAGTACACGGCTTGAGCCAACGCGGCCACTTTAGGCAATTTATTAATAAAAGAATGAAATTTTACATAAGCTTCTCTCATGAACAGTTAACCTACAAATGACCCTCCAT